>VWZV01007156.1:316909-330058 GCA_013397155.1 Irena cyanogastra | reverse complement strand
AAAAAAAAAAAAAAAAAAAAAAAAAAAAAAAAAAGAATCCCATCACCCTTTTATCTTAGGAAGAAAGCTGACATTAGAGCATTTGGCAGTGCACTGCTCGATGTCAAGCTGCTCCAGGTCAGTACTCAGACCCCTTCTGAGTCAACCTTTTGGCAAAAGACCTGAAGAAAAGGCACGGTTTTTATTTCAGCATCTCACTCACTCTCCTGCAATAAATGTCCATAAAACGCTATCAAACATTTCTGCTTCATCATATGATACAAGTGGCTGCTTTCAGAAAAAAGCTAATGCTCACTTAGTTTCTTTTCATTGATTCAGAGAGAGATAGCCAGCAGCCAAAAAAAAAAAAAAAAAAAAAAAAAAAGAGATAAAAACAAAAAAAAAAAAAAAAAGAGAGTTATAAACTAGTATAATCTCAACAACAGCATCATGTTAACAGTGTCAAGTCCATTTCACTTCTAGAACCATTTCGTATTCAGTACCCACTTTGACAGTACCAATTCAAAAGTATCCATAGCTGACTATTTTACACCCACCATCTCTCCCCAAAAAGTAGTTAGGTGCCTGCACTACTATTTGCACTCAACATAGTTCAATGTATTTTGAATTTACAAATTCAAAATTTTATCCCAAGTCTAGTGGGATTACAGTTTTTGGTACTGCTGGATGAACTCACACCCCTCTTAACCAGAAACAGCCATGCCTTGTATGAAAGATCCAAAATGCTCTTCAATAAAATAAAGGGAAATGAAGGGGAAGAAGGAGGAAGTGAAGACAGAGCAATTTTCATGACAGAGATTTGTGATAACCTAGGCGTGTTTCGGCTGTTAGGGCAAGGATTTTGGCTTCATTCTTGAGGCAACTAATTAGGTTCATAACAGAGTAAGCTCAAGAGCCTGAGGACAGGACACCAGATCCTGAAATACCTGTGACAAAGACAGAAAAAAATTTGAATCTTGCAATGTAGTACATATTTTTGTTTCTAATCCCCAAATACTAGGAGTCCCACAAGAAGAACCTAAGTGAATCCAAGTTCAAGGTAACATGTTAAGCTGGGAAAACAAAGACCTCCTAAAAGAACTAAGAGCCTTGGTGACTTTAACTTGTTACTCTGATCCCAATACTCCTTAAACACTGAAAAGATTTTAATGAAAGACATCAAGACGAATGCAGACATTTGTATCACAGACAGGTCACCTTAAAACCCTTTTCAGTGGGTAAGAATCTAAGGTATTACTTACAGGAAAGTTGAATTTATCTGTTCTGTTTCTAGCTAGATACTTGTGAATTGGCAGCAGCACAGATGAGTAAGAGTATTAGTGTGTCCTCCTTACCCAGATCCTTGACTGAGAAAAGTTGTCTGGATGAAGGGAGGCGACTTTGGGAAAGGCATTATTTCATTTTTTATCAAGACATGGAACTAGAACCAATTTTATGCTCAAAACACTATCAGAAGATACTGGGCTGATCATCCTACTAGATAGTACCTGAATTTATTGGCCAAAATAAATCTTAAAAACCCACATTTAAAGTTTTTTTCTCTAATTATCTGCTGAAATCAGACACAATCTCTTATTCTGCAGAAAAATGACATGCAACTGACTTCTAGAACAGTCATTTCTGGATAGCATAAAGCAGGTTATTGGTTATCTTTAGTGGAGATAGTGACATACTAGTACCTTTGAACAAGGAACTCTAAGACCTTACTTGGACATCTGTGCAATTTGTCAAAGAGTTGATCCCACAACGGAAAAGGCAGAGAACTACTACTAGAAGTAGGGACACATTCTTGCAAGGAAATATTGTGAAGAAATATGATACTTTCTTATTTTTAGCCTGGGGGGAAAAATAAAGAAGAAAAAAGAGAAAAAGAAATAGCTAGAGAAAAAAAAAAAAAAAACCACAAGAAAGCTAAACAGCAAATCTCTTTAAATATACTTGAAGTAAATATCAGGAAAAAAGAAGACATAAGTGCCAAAAAGTAATCTTCAAAGATGAAACAGTTTTGCAATGCTCACAAAGAAGTGAAGGAACAACCTTCTGATACCCAATCCATGAACTGAAAAAACATGGAGTAGACATTCTGTTGTTCTTTCTTGCCAGGATACCTTTTACATGATCATCAATTATTGCAGGTGTCTGCACCATGACTTGGCTGGGCCTCTTCCATACCTGCACTTATCTTCCCTCATGTATTCATCCTTATTGTATACAGAGGGTTGTGTTTGGATTCAGTTGCAGGGATGCTCTTTATACCTCAAGGAGTGTCATGAACCGAAGCAAGTACAAACCCAGGCACCACTGGATGATGCACTGCTTCCAGAGTGTAGCACTTCTAATCTCACAAGTCTTTGGGGAGCCTCTATCCCCATTCAGCACACATAGTGGGTGTGTCATGCTGTTACAACAGATGTAACAGGTTAATGACACTTGTTCTTAGGTTTTCAGTGACACATTTGTCTTCTGCACCACTGCACTGCCTGAGAGTTTCTATCATGTCTGATTCAATTAGCCATCAATTTATACCCATTATTCCTTATATTTAGTTTTCAGAGCAGGTAAGGCAGATAATTCCCTTTCCTATAATAGCTCTTTTACTTACCTATGTGGCCCTTTGGCTTAAAACCAGAATACAAAAAGGCAGCCAAGTTAGTAGATTTTCTGCTTCTGTCCTTTCTCTTCATATTTAACTATGTGCTTCTCAACTGGGTTGGAAACCCAGACTAGCTCTCTTAAGTGGCAAAACAGTCTCATTTCAAGTTCATTTGGATGTTTGCCTTTTCACAACAGCATGACACTAAGTCACAGTTGTCTGGTGGTCAGCTTCAATCACCAGTTCCTTTTCCACCTAGACAATTCTTCCCCTCCATTTTCCACTTCTGCTGTTAGTCAGTGCTGCCTTCACACTAAGAATTCCCCTCTTGCACCAAGCCATTGTGTTTCCTGCACCAGACTACTTCAGGCTATCAACAACCTTGGATATTCTCAGCTTGCTCTTCAGTGTATATGGAATCACTCCCAACTTCATGTTATCTAAAGGTCTAATAAACAAATTCAAGAAGTCCAGCTCCATTCAAGAATGCACTTTCAGGTTCTTATTAATCAAAAACAAAAAAATAAAATTAAATAAAAATAAAAATGTACCATCAGAATATTTAAGCTTTTGACAGATCTTTATGCCACGGATTTTTGGAGATGCTAGGCCATACCTATCCAATTCAAATAGAGACAAACATGCATTTTCAGTAGTAACAATTTTAATGAAAATGATATCTAATGGGAATAAGATGGTACTTATCCAACCAGATATTTCTTCATCTTCCTGCTTCACCCCACTATATATTTTAATGTCTGTAAGATTTGTTGCAACAGATGTAGTGCAATGCAAAGCACAGTGTGAAACTCAGAGCCAGTACTGCAGTGATGGTTCCCACCCCAGTAATTTGCCTCCAGTTCACTGCAGAAAACAAGGCAGTAAAGTCTGTCATGGAACACAGTGACCATGGGGGGCCTCCACAAGGATCAGCTGACTTAACTTTGCACAACTGCTCCACGCACCAAAATCCCCACAGGTTTGTTTCATACACAAGACATAAAAACTGAAGGTAATCTGAACCAAAAGAACTTGCAGGGCACCTGTGAAACAAAGGTAATGACAAGACAGCACTATCTCCCAGTCGCTCTGTGACTCCCAGTGACAGTTCACTGTGCCAGCAGCCAGGCTCTCCATGGCTAACAGGAGGGCTGGCTACCAACAGCCTGTAGGACCAGGGTATAGAGAATCCACAGCCACCAGGAAGTGGGCTGGAAGAATGGTTCGACTGAGCACTGACAAATTCCTTCTGAATGCTTTTTTTGTGGAAGAGTCATGGCTTTTGCCAAGAAGCTTGTTTCAAGGGGCTGCTGGCAGTGTCCCAGGGTCACCACCATGCCTGACTGGCCTTGCCTGGCCCTCCTGGCCCAGTGCTCCACGACAGCTCCCCAGGGCCATCAGCCCCCAGCCCAGCCTCACCTGCCATCCAAGAGTCCAGGGCTGTCTCAGTGCCCTCAGCTGCCAACTGTCCTGGCTGGGGTGGCAGGGTGGCCCCAGCTCTGACAGACTCCAGGGGCACAATGGCAGGGGGCTTCTGCAGAGCCTGGACAATCTCTTAGACCATCTCTGATGTCAGTTTAAGCATGAGTCATTACCCTGTCGTACAGAAGCAGATGAAGAAAGGCCTTTTTCGAGAGGTCATTCTTTATTCATCAACTACAACCTCATCAAGTGGAAAGACCAAGATGTCATCTACTCTAAAACCCATCACTCTTTTCCCAAGGGGGAAGGTTTCTGATACACTTGAAGACATAACATTAAAAGAAAAAACTGAATCTACTTACAACAATGTTAGCGCCACGAAAATAGCTACAGATCACTCAAATGCAGTCCAAATCTCAGAGCTTAATTTCTTTTAATCTCCGAGCCAATGACATGAGGGAACTAATGTGGATCTCCAAGTATAAACCTTCAAACATTGTATTTTTCTTCATCTCTACATAAAAGGCCATAAACTACATAAAAGGACAAGTTTATGAGTAAAGAACAACTACAATGGCCAAAAAATGAGAAAGTCTTCCCTTTAAATAAGTCTTTTCATCTAGTGATCCTTTTCAAAAACACAGTCCAGAAGGCTAAAAGCCCTTTGAAAGGCTAAATAAGAATTTATATCCACATACATATTTATATCCATAATGCAGTGTATCCAGCAAGACAGATGTAAGAGCATCCCACGTTTTTCAAGGTCATCCTGGGAACCCCTTGCCCCAAACCAAAGGTGGTTCATTTTCAGTTGGCTGCTGCAGCACAAAGTTTATGAACCACCACCCTCAGAGAGGGTGACCATCTCTTCCCCAGGGAAGTGGAGATTACCATTGTCCAAGCTCTCTGCCAATGGGGTGCATTCAGCAGCAGACAGTATCACGACATCAATGGGAAGAGTCACACACCCACAGCTACATGCTGACCCCCAGCACTACACACCTACACACCTCAGAAGTCAACCACCATCTACTTTAAAAAAAAATAAATTCAGAGATGACTACATGCACTGGATAGACAGACTTTCCACAGCAGTGAATTTTGTAAGTAACTTTAAAAAAGAAAAATATTCTCATTTTTACTTGAATTTAATCTTTCATACACACCCACCTCCCTACCATATGTAATCAGAAATGAATCACAGTTATAACATCAGCTGCTTTAAATCTTTTTCTGCTTTTTCTTCAGCAGAAATAACACTTTCATTTGTGCCCACTGATGGGCTCACATTTGTCAGTCCAATAATCTTCCTGTCCAAGACACAGCTAATTGCCCCCATCCATACACATATACAGTATTCTTCTTCTGTGTCTCCTGTGTATCCCTCTCCAACGTGATTTTGGCATCCTTACAGTGTGCCTCTTTGACTACACTTGAACTTGCCCAGTTTTCAGGTGCATAGTTACAGCTTTGTCTTGCTTGCTGAACAGAAGTTGCTTGGTTTTGTTCTTTGTCCTTAACATCATGTATGGTTTGTCAATACAGGTCATGTGAATCCCTCATGTTATCCAAGAAAGCAGAATCAAAAGCATGTTTTCTATCACGATACATGAATACCAGTTGTTTTCCAGAAAATAAGGACATAGTCCAAGAGTAATTTATAGACACATAAAATCAGCTGTGGAGCTTTCCAAGCCTATTTTCCCTGCAGTCTGTCAATCAAGGAACTCCAGCTTAATTTTTAAATGACCTACTCAGGTATGAGTTCACTCATTTTCACACAGAGCCAGTGACTGGCTAACATCCTGTTCTTTAAAGAATATGAAGGGGGAGCTTGGATAAGCTCCTAGAAACAATGTCTTGCTACAAGGAATTGAGATGTCAAATTATAGTATCCTCATGCATTTGTCTTAGCTATGCACCATTTTGAGTCCATCTGTTCTGTTTTCTAATAACATGCCAAATTTTTGGCAGTACTGGAAAGAATGAGGTATTTCAGTGATTATTACCTCTAGTCAGGATGCATAATGGTATCCATGATTACCTTCCCTTTTATAAATATCTTGTATTTCCAAACTGCTAAATCCATCTACTCCAAAACTTTTGAAGCTTCAGCACAGGAAGGGAAGCACTCTTATATGAACACTAACATGTAAGAGACATTTCCAGTTTCTTTTAAGTCTATGGCATCTAGGACAACTTCCTGTGACCTAGCAGTCAAGACAGAGTTTGTAAGTCAACTCCACCATTAGCATCCTCATTAGACTGAGCAGAGAGGCTGATTTCCTCTCTAGGCTGACTTTTTGGTGTCCTGTTTCTGAGATGTTGACTAAAAGACATTAATAGCTGTAGGAACTGATCTACTTTAAATGACCCCATCAGTAGCTACAAGGAGAAAACACTCATTTTATGCAGTAACAGATCTAGAAGCAAATATGCTTTTTCTCTGTAAAAGGCTAGACAAGTGTCTATGGAGAAGACCTTATTCTGCAGTGCTTATAGACTTTCATGTCTCAAATACTGACTAAAACAGATTCTCTTTAAAAAAGCAAAGAAAAAACAGTGTTGATTCTTTTTTCCTGTGAAGTCTATCTAACTACCAAGTTATTCCTCAAATGCATGTTTAAGGCAGAGGTATGAGCAAAAGAGGCAGGGGAACACAGATAGCTAAGCTGCACTAAATTTTTTAATCAATAAGGCTGTCATATGCACTTTGCTCTCTTCAGTGACAATGGAAGCAGGAAAATGTGCACTAAAGCCATTAAAACCTCCTGAAAAGCACATCTAGATTTCGTAAGATGTATGAGATATTCAGCCTTTGCACAATTCCCTTATTTATCAAAACTTTAAGACTTTAAGTCATCCTATAAGGCTTTGCCAAATAGTAATGTACATCTTTGAGATGTATTTATCATATCTTCCTGAAAGTGTTGTGATACTGTCATTATAAGTAACTTTTACATAGAATGCAAGAATAGATTATATAAATATGCTTTTTCTTCCCAATATTTTCCATGGTTATGCAAGTCAAAAGCAGCTAAGTTCTCTGATGACATAAATAAGAACAAAGCATATCAGCATCACTTTATCCACTTACAGTCAGAGAATTTGGGCCAGATATTTCTGAAGCAGAATCTGGCATAAGTGACTAAGTACCTCTCATACTTTTCTTACTCTAAAGTTTTAAATATTGACATCAATCTAGAAAGACTAAAGCCTTCAGATCCCATTCAGGATTTGAACCAAGAGCTCCTGAACTGCTAGGTGGTAGCATGTATATGACCTTCTTTCACGGCCCAGCCTGACCCCAGAGCTCTTCCTCCAGGCTCCTTGCTGCTGGAATGCTGCCTTCCCATCTGACTGTCCATGCTCTTGGGAACAGAAAATGCTAGAAACTACTTTAAATATTTGCTTAAACTTCTTCAAGGTGACAAGACTTCTAAACACGGTCTTAGCAGCTTCTTCCTGAGAGCATCCTGTTACACAGCAGCATGTTCTTCAAAGATGGCAACTTATGGCACATTAAGTGTTTCAGAGAAACACTCTGGAATTTCATAAAAGCTATTTTCACTGTCTAAATGCAACTCATAGAGGATCTGCTATGTTCTTTCGGCAAGGAACATTCTTAATATTTTGCCCTTAGGTCAAAGCTTAAGAATAGGGCTTGGAAGGCATAGAAAATGAAGGAAACAGTAGCACTAATTGCCTCTGTCTTTGAGGACTTCAACATTAACACTTGCTTAGATTTCCCTGCTATTGCTGCCACCCTAAAACATAACTCTAACATAGTGTCCTCACAGTAAGAGGTGCTCTTACATCCGAGGTCAAATATTCCAGTTGCTGAACTACATGGACATAGGACACATTGGATCCTAGGAAGAAAACACCAGCTACCCCAAATCAGGAACATCCAGCTGCAGCAATAGCAGGATATTCGCACCTCCAAAGACCCCCAAAGAACCAAGAGCAGAAGCAATAGTGCCTCTATGTATCACACAACAGTTCCTGGTAAGATTACTGGGCTAACAAGGGAAAGCATCACTCAGAGCCACCCCACTCCTAAAGAAAAGAAGAGCACATCAATTAAGTCTGAGGCAGGAGTGACCAGAAATGAAGGGCTTATGTTGAGTTACTGGCACATACTGGCTCGTAATAGTAGTTACTTGCTCTCCCTCTCTCCTTTTCAATTATGCTTTCCCTATCCCCAGCAGAAATTCGTTCTCTTATTCTTTCTGCACTCTACATCTAGGTCAAAAAGCTTGGATCTAGCAGCTGATCATGGATGACATCATGTTTTTAAACACACATGTTGACCTACTCATGAACCTGCCGTAGCCAGGTGCTCTTTGTGAAGGAAAAACATCTCAGCAACTGTCCCAAGACCTCCCATCCACTACTCACATCCCAGTACCTCAGGACTTATATTACTGCCTTGATGTTTGTGACAGACACTTGTTTCTTCAACCTGATTTCATTGGAACTACACAGTGCCACAAGTTAACAGTTTAAAAATCAGGGTATCAAATCATATAGTTGGGAATTTTCTCACCCACAAAAAGAGTGATTTGCAAAATAGTTTAACAGGAAGTAACACAAAGTGCCAGCAAGCCATCTGTTCTAACCGCTATGTTAAAGTTAGCAGCTATTTTGGATTTCAACAAAGGAAGTCACCTAAAACTATTAACATTGGGGATTTTTTCCCCCCAGGGAATCTAAGCACCCACTATTTTTATTAAATGGAACAGGAATAACAGGAAATGGAGATCCCTGAAAAAGAGGCAGAAAACAAAAAATCTGGGACACAAACAGCACTGTGTTGCATAGCAATGCCAGTCACTTATCTCCTGGCATATTAGTCAAGCCAAACCTTTCCCAGTTTGTCAGAACCTGCCACACAAGCAAGGCAGCATCACCACACATACATGTGGGGACTGACTACAGACTGAGGACATACTCAACCATCTAACACACTGCCAGCAGCTCCCACCACATCTGGGTCTCGAGTGTATTTCTGGGATGAAGTATTAGTTGGCCTATTTGTGCTCAAGATTAATTCTAGGGATGGATACAATGCTTTTTAAAGACATAAGTTTAATATTGAGGCTGGGAAGGGAAATGCAGTAGTTAGTAATCTATTCAAAAGAAAAAAGGGCTCTGCTTGTAGTTAAAAAGACCACAAGTTTTATAAGTGGCTCTTTGTTTTTTCTCTTGGGAGCTCTAGCTGACTCAATTACCAACTCAAACTTTTTCCTCCTCCACACACTCCCTTTCATGAAGGGGCAGTCTTCCAAACCTAAGAGCTTGACACTATGTTTGAGCCTAGTCTGATCCAAGAATTTATCTCCAGCATCAGTGAGGCTCAAGTCTCATGAGATGTTTGTACTTGCCCCTAAGCAAACCTTGAGATTTTGACCAAAAGGCCGTGCTCTGAAGTTTTGGTGCGAACCAAAGGTAATTTTTATCTCAGTCTCATGTAAACCTATTCCTTTTAATCTCAGAGCCTAGAAAGAAAGGATCTTACATCCAACACATTTGAACTGAGAATACAGTTTTCTCAGTGCTCTATCTAACACTGTATTTCTTGCTTGCATTCCATAAGGGACTAGAAGACCTGCTGTCACTGCAAGGCACCTCAGTGGAGACCTCTTCCTCAACAAGTATAGGTACAAACTTTTGTGTCAGAATGGTGTCCAATGAAGTAACAATGGTGCCAGCACAAGTACGTTTAGCATGACTCTGATGATGATCTCTCCAAGGCCTAAAGCCAGTCAATGTACAAACTAGACTTATAAGAGCTCAGTTATATACAACGCAGCAGTTTCCATAGCTTGGAACTTGAGTAGTCAAAAATAAAAACATCACAGACGGTACATGTTTCCCACATATCAAACCATGAGACCACCTGAACTTCTGCCAAACCAAATCACCATTCTATGAAGAGCATGCAGCATCTATCATCATCACAATGAACAGAACTAAAGGGCAGAAGTAACCTCTTCTGCATCTATCAGTGGGAGGAAATATTCTCAGCAATATCCATACACCTTCCTCAAGAGACATCTGTGTTGCTCCTGTCAACCATAAATCTGACTCCTTTATTTCAAACGAAATATGAATTCCTGAATTAACAGGTCATCAACTCAATTCCTTTCCAAACCAGTATTAAAGCATTAATCCCAGTTCTGTCTGTGTTCAAAAGGATATTACTATAAAGCAACAATATGAAGTAATAAGTGATCAAAGGCAGAGAAATTAAATGATAATCAATGATGAAATATGATCACAGCATGAAGCTTACAGTCCAGAACATCATCTTAGATATGCTTACGAATAAGAACCTTCAATAGAACTCAGGATTTCTTTACAGAGGCACATAACAGTGATTTTAAAACATTTTACAAAGTTCAGCTATTTAGAGAGGCAAACATAACTCCTATTTGGACATCTGTCAGAAGCACAACTGAACTTTCTCTGGGCTCCAGGGCCAGCTCCACCTTCCCCTCCAGCCATCCAAAGCTGCTTCCTCAGATAAGTTCCTGCCTGGCCCACTGCACAAATTTCAGCACACTACACTGAGTGCAGCAGCACTCTTTGGCATTTACTTTTAGCAGCCAAATGAAGGTATTAAACACTAATTAAAAAAAAAAAAAGACAAGCAACCTTAGGACAGGCAAACTGTCAACTCAATTGACAGCAATCATCCTATCCTATTCTGAGATGCACATGTTGAATTTCACACCCCAGCTTTTAATAACCATTAACCTGGCATTTTTGCAATGCCTTGCTGCTCTGCTACACAGTCAACTTGGCTGACGAGGCCTGCAGATCTATTATATGTTACAATGGCTCCCTCGGCAAACCAGCAGTGTAACTTGCCACACAAGCCACTCCACGGAGATCCTGTACTGTGCACTGCTGCTGTAGGTCGCGCTGTGTCATTTCACCATTCTCTTGGTATTCCCTCTGGCCAAAAGCCACGCAAGGAGGGTTAAGTTTAGGGACGGCCGCATAGAAAACCCCGCAGCCAGGGGAAATCCCAGTTCCAATCCCAGAGCCCTAGTGCACAGCGCAGGGCAGGTGACCCGCAGCGCCCGGACCGGCGGCTTTCCCCACCCGTGAGTGGGGACGAGGAGCCAGCCGCACACCGGAGCGGAGCCACGGCGGGGGCCTGGACACCCACCCTGCTCGGGGCAGCGCCTGTCCTCATTCCGCGGGGAACCCTGCGCCGCCGGCGCTCGGGGCACCGACACAGCCCCGCCGGGGAGGGGATGCCTGTGACTAAGCACACGCGGCCTCTCCTCGCCCTCCCGCTCACCGCCTCGGCCGGGCTCTCCAGCACCGGCGCACCCAGCCGTGGGCACCAGNCGAGGTGCTGTAGAAGGGATTCCCGCTGCTGTCCTGGCCCGACTCCCCGAAGACGTCGTCGGAGATCTGCAAGCTCTCGTAGCGGGATCGGGCCGCCTCCAGCAGCGATAGCGCCTTCCTGCGCGCCGGCCCGNAAAAGGATATTACTATAAAGCAACAATATGAAGTAATAAGTGATCAAAGGCAGAGAAATTAAATGATAATCAATGATGAAATATGATCACAGCATGAAGCTTACAGTCCAGAACATCATCTTAGATATGCTTACGAATAAGAACCTTCAATAGAACTCAGGATTTCTTTACAGAGGCACATAACAGTGATTTTAAAACATTTTACAAAGTTCAGCTATTTAGAGAGGCAAACATAACTCCTATTTGGACATCTGTCAGAAGCACAACTGAACTTTCTCTGGGCTCCAGGGCCAGCTCCACCTTCCCCTCCAGCCATCCAAAGCTGCTTCCTCAGATAAGTTCCTGCCTGGCCCACTGCACAAATTTCAGCACACTACACTGAGTGCAGCAGCACTCTTTGGCATTTACTTTTAGCAGCCAAATGAAGGTATTAAACACTAATTAAAAAAAAAAAAAGACAAGCAACCTTAGGACAGGCAAACTGTCAACTCAATTGACAGCAATCATCCTATCCTATTCTGAGATGCACATGTTGAATTTCACACCCCAGCTTTTAATAACCATTAACCTGGCATTTTTGCAATGCCTTGCTGCTCTGCTACACAGTCAACTTGGCTGACGAGGCCTGCAGATCTATTATATGTTACAATGGCTCCCTCGGCAAACCAGCAGTGTAACTTGCCACACAAGCCACTCCACGGAGATCCTGTACTGTGCACTGCTGCTGTAGGTCGCGCTGTGTCATTTCACCATTCTCTTGGTATTCCCTCTGGCCAAAAGCCACGCAAGGAGGGTTAAGTTTAGGGACGGCCGCATAGAAAACCCCGCAGCCAGGGGAAATCCCAGTTCCAATCCCAGAGCCCTAGTGCACAGCGCAGGGCAGGTGACCCGCAGCGCCCGGACCGGCGGCTTTCCCCACCCGTGAGTGGGGACGAGGAGCCAGCCGCACACCGGAGCGGAGCCACGGCGGGGGCCTGGACACCCACCCTGCTCGGGGCAGCGCCTGTCCTCATTCCGCGGGGAACCCTGCGCCGCCGGCGCTCGGGGCACCGACACAGCCCCGCCGGGGAGGGGATGCCTGTGACTAAGCACACGCGGCCTCTCCTCGCCCTCCCGCTCACCGCCTCGGCCGGGCTCTCCAGCACCGGCGCACCCAGCCGTGGGCACCAGCAGCCGGACAGCGGGGCCGCCACCGGGAAGGGGCCGAGCAGGAGGCCAGGAGGCATCTGCCGTGCCCCCGCCCGCCAGGCCCGGCGCCGGGCAGCAGCCTAAGTGGCAGCTGGGCCCATGTACGGGTCTCCCTCCCGTGGCTGCGCCGCGACCCGAGCTTGGGAGCCGCGCTCCGGGCACCTCCCGCTGGCATCCCCACGGCCGCCCGGGCCCGCCGCCCCCGGCCCCAGCAGTCCGCTCTCGTCGTACCGCTGCCATCCTTGAAATGAGGGGGTGGGACGTCTCGCAGCGACCGGGTCCATCCCCCCATCTCCGCTTCCTCCTCCTCCTCCATAGGACCGGGGCCGCCCGGGACGGCGCTGCCGCCGCAGACCTGCCGCTGCCGCCGCCGCTCCGCCGGGGTGGCCGCCGCCCGGGGAGCGCGGCGCCGGGCCGCTCTGCCCCGCGGGCTCGACACCGCCGGGC
>VWZV01007156.1:208632-316609 GCA_013397155.1 Irena cyanogastra | reverse complement strand
CCGGGTCCTGCGGCCGCAGGCAGCAGCCCAGCAGCAGAAGCGGCTCGGGCACGGCGGCGGGCAGGCAGCGAGTAGGGGAAGCCCCACCGCCGCCACCGGGGCTGAGCCCTGCCTCCCGCTCCCGCCCGCACCACCCGCCCCTGTGTGTGTGCAGGGACATGGGGGGAAGGAGCCAGCTCAACATCTCCAAGTACCACATCCAGCCAATTGCCGCGGCACTCCGCGCTCGGGAGGTGGGGTTATATGGGCGCCGCGGGCCAGCGCGGGCCGCCCACCGCCCGCCCCGCCGCCCGCCTCCGCTCCGCCCATTTAAAACCACAGCGCCGGCTGTCGCGGAGCCGCCGCTGCGCCCCGGCACCGAGAGGGGGTCTCTAAGCCCAGCGCCGCTCCAACTCCCCGTCCTGGCCCCAGTCCTGGCCCCCATCCCGGCCTCTGGTCCCGGCCCCCGATCCTGGCCGGAGCTGTTCGCCGCCGTGGTGCTGGAGCGGCGCAGGACAGAGGCAGGAGCGCTGGCCTCGGTGCCTGCGGGTCCCTCAGTAGCGCCCGCCGTGCGGGGACAGGGTGAGGGGCTCCCGCGGGCTGGGGGAGAACGGCGCCGAGGTGTTAACCCGCTGGGTCCGAGCCCCCATGGCATGGCGGGGCCACACAGCTCCTCATGCAGGACAGCGTGAGCAGTGGGGCCCTCATGTCGCTGCCCCAAAGTGGGACACGGAGCTCCAGCGCCGGGGCAGCCCTTGAAGGGAAGTGGGGAAGGTGCTGGAGCACAGGGCTGTGGGACACCTGGTAGGCTCCACCACCCGGCTTGGGTTCCGTGGAGGCTTTGCACTGGCCTTAGGGGACACACACATGCTCCTGCCTGTCCAGCTGCCTGCAGGTGTGGGGCTCAGCGCCTCTCCAGTGTGTGCTTTGGTTTCTCAAGTGAGTACAGAGTGAAGTAACCAGTCTTCCAAAATTGCCACCGATTTAAAAGCAATATCATGGCACAAGAAAAACGAGGGAAGAGAAAACACCCGTGCCCTGACTGGGTTAGTTAAACATGATTCAGAAGTATCCCTGGGGTAATCTAAGGATTTCTTGCAGCAGCTGATGCTCCCGGTTGTGCAGCAGTCAGAATGGTCTCTCTGATGCTACAGAAATGTTTGAAATCTCTGATCAAGGTTTATTATTTGCTATTGGGCATCCCACTGTGCTGGTTACTGTACAAACACTTACTAGGATGACAGTCCTTCCCTCCCTTGTCAACAGCAGTAGCAGCTATTCAGCCTAGCCTTTTACAGCATCGCTTTCAAAATAAACAGTAATCAGATTCAGGATGTGGGGGGTGCAGCATATTATTTGCAATTTTTGATGCAAACTTTCAGTGCAGGTTGGTCAGAAGATCTGTTAGTGCTACAGATTTAACAAATTTTATAACATTGAATGTGTCTGTCTTTAAAAAAGGAAGATTAATGACCTTCTGATGATTCTCAAGGACTCTAGCACAACAAGGAAAATTATAAAAGCTAAACTGTGTAGGTATTTAAAAGACCAACCTTATGTTCTATTCAGATGTTTTTTAATTGCAATGGCTTCATTAAAACTTTAAAGTTCTATATAATGTATATAGGCAAATCCAGAGAAAAGAATCTGTCTTCTGCATCCTTAAGTAAACAGGAAAGCCCAATGTATTTTGAGGGATGAGATTTAAGTTGCATTTCTACTTTCAAAAATGACAAAACCATCTTACTGATTATATTAAAAAAATCTGTAAGTTTATATACAAACTTTTTTTTTTAATTGCAAGCTCAGTCAACTTAGCCTGTGAGTTGAGCATTGCACTGTCTTCATTTCATCTCACTGGTCACGAGAAATCACAGCTCTGTAGGCCAAGCTATCCTTTTAATTGATCCATGCCACCCTGTGTCTTCAGAATACTGTGATGGGAAGGCATGATTGGATCATTGGTCATCAGAACCTCCCTTGCTGATAATGATGAGTGACCAGCTTGAACCTCATGAATCCTCTTTGCTGGGTTGGCATGTAGAAAGCCACAGACTCTTCTTCACAAGTGTTGTTCTCATGAAACAAAAAAAAATAGGGATGGCCTCTGTTGACCTTCTCACACACTGGTTTTTAAGACTTAAAAAAAAGCCACTTTAAATATGTTGACAGGTTCTTTGTAGTAGGGACATTGAAACAAACTTCAGATTTTTACAAGGATGGAGGTGTCCATCCAGGTGATGGATGTGGTGAGAATTCACCTCGGTGTCCAGGTTCTATGGAATTGTCCATGGATAGACACCATCCATATCTCAAATGTCAAATGTCTTCAAATTTGCTGATTCTTTTCTGTGAAGCACAACAGCTGGAGCAACAGCTCCAAAGTGCAGGACAGAAAGAGAAGATTTTTCAGAGTGGGCTTCCAGTAAAAGAATTGATGGGAAGAGTCCAGAGTCTGAAGAAGCTCACACAGCCCTCTCTAGCTGCTGGTTGCAGCAAAGACAGCGTCTCCCAGCTCGTGCATGCTTTGTGCCAAAAACAGGCTCCCATCCCAGTGGCTGATGTACACTGCCAGAACCTTCCTTCCTAATGGCCAAAACTTCAATTTTCATTTTATTAAGAGAGTGATGCACACAAGAGCTCTGGGAGGAGCCCACTGCATTGATGGAGAGAGGCAGGACTAACCCTTTCATCTGTCAATCCAACAGGACATTTTAATGATGGAGTCTGCTGCCATGCACACACATGCAGTTTTTGTTGATGGAAATTTCCCCTCCTTCAGCATAGTCTATACAATGGCAAGTCCCTCTTCTGCCAGTCCCACAAGCACAGAAACTGCTTTAGTCTCTCATGTTAGTGGGAAGATTACTTTTCTGAGGCAGGACTATAGAGGCTCCCATGCAGGGCTACATGCCTAAGGTTTTGGATTGCCTTATGGTCTAAGACTTAGCTTTTTATATGTACCCCTCTGACCATCCACAGAAGCTGCTGATTGGATTACTGTAACCCAAAATGAGTATTCTGGATTGTGAAAATTGCCATGTATGACATGCTAGTAGTCATTTGATCCTGAATGATTGCAGAGGCACAGAGATATGATGGATGGTTCTAAAAATGGTTACATAAGTCCACTGGGTTTTTATGAACAGTCAAGAAAACCATCACCAGGGGTGGTTTGCAGTTGAAAGATCTAATTATATAAACCTAATGGAACATTATAAACATAGCTGTGTTTTCTCCTTAATCATTTAAACTTGTGTCTAGATGCTAGAAAACACTACTGGAGTAAATGGACTTTTGTAGCCATGGCAACCTGTGGATCCACTTTTAATTTGTCTACAGAGAAAATGTTTGGTGCTATTTTCCTTGAAGTTTTCTGGTTTTATTGCAACAGCAAAGATGCCTTCTGTACACTCCTTCTGACCCTGACAATCTTCATGGTTAAAACTGTGATAGTGGGAAATCTTGTGTTTCTCAGTTCTCAGTAACCTATTTTTCATAGTTAGCTCTTTAAGGAAGGGTCTTTTGCCATCTTCCACCATATCTACACTGTCAAACCTTGGCCTACATCCAACAGAATATTGATATTTCTGTCAATAAGACCTTAATAACCTGTTAATAACCTAAGCTTCCTCACTTCCTATTGATTTCACAGAGTGTGTAGACCCAAGCCCTGGTGTGTGCCTGGTCTTTCATAACACAAATACACCAAGATGGGGTAATATTCAATCAGATTACAAAATTATTCTTCTCTAATCCCTTGTTCTGAAAGTGCAGCCTGTAATCTGAATTTCAAACTGTCTTCCATCTCAACACCCCACTAAAAGCAGTCTGTAGAGTCAGAGTCGAGTTGCTTATCCAGGGTGAGGCCAATAGGCTTCAGTTCCTTCTTCCATTATTGCATGGCCTCAGAGGAACAGAAAAACTTGGGGGAAAAAGCTTCATCAAGACCAAAAAGATAATGAATTGGACCCAGTGGGTTGTTTCCTCCCAAGCCCCTGAGAAGAGGGTAGGGAGGGACTGTTCCATCCCTGGCAGAGATCATGCATCAGTCTGGTTCTCAAGTACATCACCATTTGGTGTCCCTACTTTGCAAGGAAGAAATCTCTATGACCACAGCCAGCCCTGTCACAGTGCTCTGCACACCCTCCACAAAGGCTTCTGTTCCATGTCTTGCTGCATGGCACAGGGAAAAGCAGCTCGGTAGGGATTGATCTGCCACTGTCCTGCCCTGCTCCTTGCTGGTTGTTGTGGAGCTCTTTCTCATCCACCCTGCAACTCTCCAGTTGGAAGTAACATTGATAATACATGTGGGTTGTGTTTTTTTCTTTTAAATTCATCAAGTATTTACAGCACATGGCATGTTGAATACAATTAAAATGCTTGTCTAGTATTTCTTTTTTGCTTTCTGTTTTCCAACTGCTTTGTACTGTTTGAACCCTGTATTTCTTGGATTGATGTTTAACATTTCCCAAGTATGATGTTGACCCAAAACTCAAGGAATAAAGAAAGCTGCTGTTTTCACATAAGAGAAATGCAACAAATATGGTTTTTTCTTATAGTGTGAGATGGAGAGATGATTTTTGACTCTTCTAATACTGAAGCAAAAGTGCACTGAAATTTAAAATTTAGGAGAGAAATTTCAGTGCTTCAGTGATGAACAATTTTGATTTTCAGATTAAGAACCTTTGGAAACCACATTTTTGTGCATGCCCAGTACATTTTTAGCAAAAGCTGTATTATGAACAAGACTCACCTAAGATCCAAAGGTAGAGATAAGGTGTGTTGCTCATGCATGCATGGGAAATCAGCTGTTTGATCAATAATTTATGGAGGGTCCATAGGGTGTTCTGCAATGGTCTGCAAAAACCCTTCCTCTCTGGTGGGGGTGTGGGAGAAGCTGAATGCAATAGGCCAGAAGCACAGAGCAGTGCTGTCACTCAAAAATCAGGGTCCTGTAGGGCTGCCCTTGCTTTTCCATTGAAAACCATGCAGCTTTGAAATGCACTTTTGGAAGGGCTGACCCCATGCACAGTAAGGCAGAGCCTCAGGGGAGCACTGTTAAAGGCTGCAGTCCTTAAGCCAACGCTCTACCAAGAGCCCGTGTCCTCTGCAGTGTAGATCAGGTTTAACTTTCAATCAACGTGGGAGCTGATCCTAGAAAGTCCCTGGGACTGGTAGTGTGGAACCATCTGGAGGCTCTTTGTTTAGCTAGTTAATTCTATTAAAGCACACTACAGGATTATTGAGTTTGCAGTTCTTGATGCCTAAAGTTAGTGATAGGAGCTTAGCTCCTCATGACCTACAACTCAGTCAGTTCTGAGAGAACACTCCCTACCATGCAAATCACACATGCAAACCTACCTGAATTTCTACCATCTACAACCCTGTTTGCTGCAAATTATAATTTCAGATCCTATCCTATATCTGTTCATTAGCTCGGTAAAAACATAATAGGATTTTCAGGGAAAGCTGTGTTGCGGAAACACACGAAGGAAGTGATGAGAGAATGGGATCCCAGCCAAGCTGGTTCCTAGTTTGCTGTCTTGCATAGTATTTGCTTTGCCATGGCCATCCTTGCTTTATCACCACTGGTCTGCAGATTCCCCAGTTTGCTTTCTTGAGATTTTTCTTGAAGGATGCCTCAGCTGCCAAGTCAGGTGCCTGCCTGAGTGCGTGGGTACAGCCATATTCTGCCTATTTCCTCCACAAATTACACTGTCATCTTCCCATTGCAGCTCAAACTGGAGGGTTCTTCAGCTGCAGAATGTGCTCACTCTTTCTGAGTATCAGCTTGTTAATTTACCTTTCCAACAGAGAAGTAAAGTGGTAAAACCATTAAATAGTGCAAACATTAATCTTCTATAATGAATATTTAATAATTGATGATTAACTTAAAATTACCATATGCATATTATTATTATTAAACCATTAATGTTTATAATAATAATATAATAAAATTAGGATATGATGTTATTAAAAAGAGGCCCCAAAAATGCACTAACATTATGAAGCCCTCTTCTTGGAGACAGAAAACACAACCCATGAGTAAGTAGATGAGCCATAGTGCCCAAAACCACTTCCTTAAGTTGTTTATCTTTATTATCTACCATCACCTAATTTTTCTATGGGGAAATGCATTCTGGTTTCTAGCATGTTTTTCTAAAATGCCCTTTAAAGCCACCAGGAAATACAGTACCCCATCTGGCAGTTGCCAAGATGCATTGAGTAGCTTTATCTAAATAGGCTCCAACCCATCAATAACCTGTGCTAAACCTTCTTATAAGAGATTGTTTCTTTCCTATTTTTTTTTAGTAACTTGTCAGACAATTTTAATCCTATTGAAATAGGTAGTCCTTGCAAAGCAGTACAGGTTAGCAAAGTGAGTTTAGACTCATGCTCTGTTGGATTTCATCAGACACCTAACAGATCCATTTATGTTTTGGTTAAAAGCAGCCCCCTTCATCACATTTTTATGGGATTCAGTTTCTTTCCAGAGAGGAAAAAAAAGGCTGAAAAATCAAAATATCTTCTCTATAGGGTGATTTGAATCACTTAAGGTTCTGAAATGGAATCACATCTTCCCACAAAAACAGGGTAATGTTAGTCATAGACTGTGGCAGATGTCTGTTAGTCACCATTAAATTAGGAGAGTTTACCCACTCTGTTCAATCAGTGCAAACATGAAATAGATCAGGCCTCAATTAGCTGTAGCAAAAGAAATCTTTCAGAAGTCAAACTTTGATCATAAAAGGGGGCAATACTGAAAATGTGTGAGGGAGCAGGGAAGAAGAGTGACAGACTATTTTCATTAACAAAAATAATTGTTAATCTCAAAAATACCTTCTGTTTGACATCTGATCCCCCCATGGGAGATAATTTCTTTTTCTAAGCAAAGGCTGAATATTCAGCCATCACAAAATAAGTGGGTTTTGCTCTTGAGCATAATTGAACAGCTGCAGCAGTGAATGAAATGTACAAACACTTCCCAGCTCTCAGGATCTGGCCCATCAGGTGGTCCTTTCAGGGCATGGAACTGGCTGCTGGCTCAGCACACTTGGAATTTCTATTCTGATATGCACCACTGAAAGCCAACAATTCCAGAAGCTGAGGTCTCTAAATAGCGTGTAATGTTGCTAGAAATAGGATATTTAAAAGACATCTGGAAAAATATGTTTGTGATCTTCTGTCAGAAATGGCTTTATTTGCATGCCCATTTTTCTCCAAATATGCAGTCAAGATTCAAAAGAGGAATATTTCCAAAGAGTGTTGTCAAGATAAAAATCAGATTTTTTGGTACTGCAAGATGGAGAAAACTATTAATTGAAGTGCATTTTTAGAAGTTCCCTCTAACGCTGAAAATAATTTTACAAAACCAAAAGAAATAATACAAATCAGCTTTTACATCAGATTTGCATTCTCCCTTTGTTGTTTGTGTAGCTTAGACAGTTTGGTTAATGACTGCTACTTTCATTCAGATGGGCATGCCCTGACAAACTCCCATATTTCTTCATCATTCGGCGACCTTGTTATGTGTTGGGTTGATTACATTTCAAAAGAAGCTTAACATTTTATTTAAAAACCCATTTCCAATGGACTTAAGAAAATGTGAGAACACTGTTACGTGATGGAATCCTATTCTGAGCCCTTTTGGGTTTTTTTCAGGGAGATGATGTGGTCTGAGAGACATTGAAGCAGTGCTGGTGACCAGACACAGCACCCTCAGGCCAGAAGGCTGCTCTTCCATGTGTGCCATGCCATTGCACCATGGTGGATCACTGAATGGATTACCATTCCAGGGAGCTGCTGGCAATGCCCCAGCTACTGCACTGTCTTCTTCCTGACAGTGTCAATCTAGAGGTTAAATGCAATATATGAGCCATAAAGCCACTGCTTTTTGTTGTATCCCTGTTTATTGCAGTTCATTGTCCCATGGTGGGGAGCTGCTTTCTGCTCACTGAGGTTTCATGGCAGAGCAGTACAGTTCTCAGACCTTGGAATGTCTCCTAGTGGCTTAGCTTCGGGATTGCTCTTCTTAAAACATCAGAGACGACTTGTAGAGATCGATTTTGTCTTTGTGCTTATTCTGTCACTGGTCAAACACTCAAGTTGTAGTTTGTCTAGAGATTTACCACGTTTTTTCCATCAGAGCGTTGTCCAGCTATCAGAAATCTACAAAAATTGGGCAGAGCACATTGGCCTGGATTGGAATAGGCACCTCCTATGACATCAGGGTATCAGCCTTCCCCGTTGTCTGCTTTCTCAAAAAATGGATCAAGAAAGCGCAACTTTTTTTCATGTTCTTTTTTATATATATGCAAAAAAAGTCCTGCTAGGTGTGCACTTTCCCTTAGATTGTTGTTTTGGGTTTTTTTTTTTTGCAAAGATATGTATGCTGAAAGCAGCAGAATGTTCATGGAAATTCAGCTAACATTACAAATCTGTCAGTGCTTCATGTGACATGTCCTAGTCTGCTTAATTTCATGAAGCAGATGAAAAATCACAGTGGGTTAAGGGTTTGCTAAATTTTAGAGGTATATTGATATTTGTCAGGTACTTAATTATTACTTTTTCAAAGTTAGTCTGTAACATGGAGTCTAGTATAAAAGAAAGAAAAAGAAACATTTCTGAATGCCAGCTGAATTATTGAAGCTTAAGATAGATATTATACAAAATACTGCAGCTGCTCGCTGTCAAACTGTTCTTTGTGCACTGCAGTGTCTGTTTAACTTTTCCTCACTTGGGCCACCTGCCTTTTCAGAATGTTTTATGTGCAAGATAAGTCCCTGGAGGATATTGCACAAACAACCTAAGGAAATATGGTTTTATTCTCCTGATTTATACAACAACTTCATTTTCCTTCATCTTCTCCATTTTGCACAACTATTGTCTGGGAAATGTGCTTTCATAGATGAGAGCTTCCTTTGCTGACTGCAGGCTGAGGACACACACTGGTTCCTTGCATTTCCTTTACATGCAGCCCTGAATTAGTTTGTCTCTCATTTGGCCCAGCTGTCTCACCAGGACCAGTAGGGGTTTTTGTCACTGATTCAGCTAAGCATAGCCTCATGGACTTCATCTTCCTTGTAAGGTTTCTCTGATAGGATATTTGATTTTAGGAGTCTTTCCTGTGGTAGCTTGCTCTTTTTTGTTTTGTTGGGTTTTTTTTTTTTAAATCCTCTTCCCCCTGCCATGCTTGAAATATAGAAAAAAAAATTCTCAAGTTAATACCACTCCCTGGTGTGTGTTTGTGGAGCAATGAGGAATCAGGAACTGACTGACTTAGATGACACAAAAAATATCTTGTAGGTTTCTGGATTTATAGTAATTACTCCTTAAAAAAAAATGTTGCATGGCTTAATTTCCCCTCTGGTCATCCTTATTAGTGGATTGCTACAATTGCAGAGGGAACATTCTCTTTGACTGTGATTCCTTACTCATTGAAGAGGAGAAATCATGCTGCTCTCTCGACTCAGCCTTCCTTCTCAAGCTGTACTGCAATTACAGGTGTGGTCTGAATAGCCATTGAAGCACCAAGAAATGTCCCTGGATAACTCTGCACCTGTCATTCCCAGGGCTCCATTTTCCTCTGTAACCAAACATTCTGCCTTCTTTCTTCTTCTAGAAAGAAGGCAGAATCTGGTTCATAATTTCTTCCCATTCCCAGTTACTGCTACTAGGTGTCTGACAACTGTCTTCTCCAGGAAATCTTCCCATCCACTTTTGCATCCTGGATATCCTCAACTACTTCAGCACCTACCAGCAAGGTGATACCTCAGGAACACATCTAAGTATTAGACCCCTCTCCCGAAGACAATTAGTCTTAGCAGCACTTAAAGACTGGTATGTAAATTATGTTAATCTGGAGCCTTGAACTTCTTAGTAAAGTAGGTATTTGCTGCAGGCAGCTGCAGTACAAGTCAAACCAATTTATTTAATGCAGATTAATAATTTGATGTAATTATTTTTCAAGGACACTTACTAGGCTTATTTTTGAATGTTCAGTCATTTCATAGCCCAAAATATACTGTATAATGAAAGTAGCTGGATTTATACTTTTAAACCATCTTTGTTTAATTTCAACTCCCTTTTTTCCAAGCAGAGACTCTACAAAGAGGAGCAGAGGTCAAATCGTCAGCTGTTGGCTGTAACACTCTCCCTTTTCTTCTAGTTCAGCAAGCTCAAATCCCATAAATCTCCTTGATCTTGGAATACACAAAAGCACACTGAAATCTAAAAGAAAAACATGAGCATTTAGCTTTCTTGGAAATGTACTTCCAAATATATATTCTGCAAGATTTATCTTACAAAGCTTGTTAAACACATGTGTTCAGTACTGGGCACCTTTTGTCTGGTGATTTAAGTAAAGAGACATTGATTCCACTGAGAGAAAATAATAAGTAGAGACTACTGACAAAATAGATGACTGTATACATGCACTTCTTTAGGAATAAGGGCATATATATGAATTTCTGTGATTGTGGAAAATCATGGAATCACAGAATAGTTAGGGTTGGAAGGGAGCTCTGGAGATCATCCTGTCTAACACCCCTGCCAAGGCAGGGTCACCTCAAGCAAGTGACACAGGAACATATCCGGGTGGGTTTTGACTATCTCCAGAGAGGGAGACTCCATGAGCTCCCTGGGCAATCTGTTCCAGTACTCTGCTACCCTCAACGTAAAGAACTTCTTCTTCATGCTGAGTTGAAACTTCTCATGATTTAGCTTATGGCCACTGCTCCTCATCCTGTCCCAAAGCACCACCGAAAAGAATCTGGCACCAATGTACTCATGTATTAAGGAAAATCTGCCTATTTCTTCATCACATAAATGTATTTATAAATTGCCACACCAGTGAATGATTGCTTGTTGATGAGGATATGTGTTTGTAGCAGGTACCGAGATCAATCAATAGGTTAGGCCAGATAATCTGCAGCAGTAACAGTGATTCAATAACATTCAGCCCTATTAGCCTTATCTGGCCATAAGATGTATACTGAGCATGTTGGAGAAGCCTCCATTTGTCAGTGCACTCCTCTGCCTTGTGCACAGAATGGGAAGCAGCACAAAAATGCAGGCTTGCAGCCTGGATCCCATGAGACACTGACAAGATCCACCTTATCTGTGCCCCTTTTTCCTTCACAAAGGCTCTGCCACATTCTTTCAGAGAGACACTTCAGACACAGCAGAGAGCCAGCTACTGGACAAGTAGTTCCAGCAGTGACAGCCGGCTCGGAGTGTCAGTGTACACCCATCACATTAAGAGATCAGTGCTGCCACTGGATGATGGGCATGTCAGGCTGTTTGATAGGGGTTGCCAGATGCTGTGCTCTGTTGCCACATGAATGTCCTGTCACCAGACAGATGTTGGGCTGTATTTTTGTGCCTTCCATCAGAAGCATCCCTCTCTGGCATGAGCATGGAGCCTTGTTTCCAATAAAGCTCTTCTGGTCAGGATTTCAGGTATCTCCATCACTGTCATACCTTTTCTGCATTAACTCAGAAGCAAAACTCATTCTCTTGATCAATGCTGAATGCAGAGTGCACCCATCCATCTCTTATTTCTTTCTCCTATTTTTGTTTTCATATTGATCTCTGCTACCACAAGAAAGTCTGCAAGAAGTAGGCATGATATTATGAAGCTGGAAGATATAGTCTTCATCCCTGGAGGTATTCTTGTGTGCAAATGCTAAACAATTATGAAACCTCAGGAAAACCAGTTGATGTTTCAGTTCAGGTTATGACATATGCACTAAAAGTATAAGTCTTATCATGATGTGTTTTTAGGACAAATCAATACCCAGGAATTCCTATGAAAGAGGTGAAGGACATGGGAGGATTACAGTAGGAATGGTGGCCTTCAGGAGGAGAAGAGGAAAAGAAAAGGAGTCCCAGCAAGAGAGAAGGAAACAAAATAAGAATGATAATGTTCAGGAATTTTCACAAGCAGATGTAACTATACCTTTCTGTCTAATGGTCTTGGTAGGCCTTATTTCCAATCACTTTTCTGGTTCCTTTTCGAGCAAACTTGTACTATCAGCTTTCTCAATACCCTTTGCAGCATGCTGTGGCAATGAATTCCACAATTTAAAAACAGCTTATTAAGTATTTCCCTTTTTTTAGCCTGTCACCTGATCATTTCATTTGATGTCCCTCACTTCTTGTACTGTGAGAAAAAGTCAATAATTATTCCTCATTCATCTTCTCTGTGGTAATCATAAATTTATACATTTACATGTTTTTAAATATTATTTTGTTTAATTTTGTACTTGTTCTAGTTTCATGATATCATTTTAAACATCAATTAATCAAAGCTCCATGAAGTTTTCTAGATATGAGTGCATTGCAGACTCTGGCAAAGACTTATTGATGTTTCTATTTTCTACTCCTTTCTTACTAGTTTTTTGCCTTCTGCTTTCCCATTTCATGAATGCTGAATAGTGAACTATTGTTTTCTGGAATTAGTCAGAAAAATAATCAGTTTCTCTTTCATGGGTAATAGTTGCTGATTAGAGCATAATGAGGTGGAGAACTTCAGAATGGACATGCTTTAATCGCATGCAAAAACAGAGACAAAAGTATGGAGAGGAAACAAGGGTGCATACAAACATAGGAAAATATGTAATGTAACTTTTTCTTCCTCAGCTCTTCTTCAGAAATAACAGATAGCTGTATGAGAGGAAGCTACAGAGAACCAAGTTGCAGTGAGAGGTAAGAGATGACCAAGATGTGGACCATACAATTTCTCTTTTCACATCTGGATGAAGCAGACATTAGCAACGAGAAATAACAGCATTTATTGTAATTCTTGATGAGGACAGAAAATAATCAAAATTCCATTGTGAAAATGGTGACATTTCAGGGGAGACAGGAGGAGATGAAAAGGTGAGAGAAGAAATGATGTAGCTATTCAGCACGCACTTACTCCAGGGAGCAGTTATCAGAGGGGCCCAGGTGCAGCCTAGGAAGGCGGGGGAAGCGAGGAGCGAATGTCAGCAGCTGGCAGCATAAACAGTTCCATTCTGGTTATTGCACTGCTGCCTGTATTAAGCACACAGTACCACTAACAACAAAAGCAAAACCAGAAGACAAGTCCCCGGTTGCCTTTCTGTTATTTTTGAAATTGTGAAAATATGAAAATAATTATTTTGATTAAAATTTTTGATTAAAAATTTTTGATTAAAAGAATTATTTGATTAACATTTTCCCTGTGTTTGTTGATGGCAAGGTTATTTATGTGCAATATATGAAATTACAGCCATTGTTGCTTTAAGAGGCTTCCAGCAGTTCTGTCTTAGAATATTTCATGTGAAAATTCATGTGCTCCAAACATTATTAATCTTTCTTGCCCTTATAGGATTACGATGCACACATTTGCTTTATGCAATCTGAATAGTTTTATTTTTTGATACAGAATGAAGGTTGGAAGGTTCCTCTCTCTAGTTATAAATCTTATTTTTCCTCATTTGTTATTTTTAATCAAATAATTTATTTTGTTTTAGTTAGTTACTCTTGGTTACTTTGCAATCTAAGGAAAAACAATAGATCTTGAAAGCCTAAAGAAAAAGGAACAGTTTTATGGAAATATTTTTTTTTTCTCCAGATATCTTTGCCTTAAAATAATTGTTTAGCATAATGTGGCAATTTCCAGAATGGTCAAGTCAGTGAATTACAAAAGAATATTAGGGAAATGTGATAAATATACTCCTTAGCAGACTTAAAAAGCATATTAAAAGCAGACTTAAAAAGGGGAAGGGAGCCAGCACCGAAGAAAATAATAGCATCTTTGGAAACTAGTTTATTCTGCCCTCTTATATAAACAGGTCGCAGTGGAAAGAAGTAGTTTCTTCCAAACAAAAGCAAACACCACACTGTTTTCCAGAAAAATGCAGAATTACAGCAGGTTTCCCCAGGGTTTGGAAAGGATCTGATTTGTCCCTCTACTTCACTGGAGGTCTCGCACAGAGATAATGAGTGGCCCTCACAGTCCCCTGATGGTGTCCTCTGGGCACCAGAGACAGAAAATCTTACAAGAGGGAAGCCTACTGCATCTTGCTGGCAATCTGCCCCTTTTCCCTCTGGTGAGAGCAGTAAGGACAGCTGGGTGGATCTTGTCCCTAAGCACTGAGCAGCAGCAGTCTGCACTGGTGCAATAAGGACAGCTGGGTGGATCTTGTCCCTAAGCACTGAGCAGCAGCAGTCTGCACTGGTGCAGCAGTATGTGCTGGGGCCTCAGCAGGGCTCCGTGCAGGGCTGCTGCACTGGGCTGTGCTCAGTCCTGAGGCCACGCCGTGCAGCCAAAGGAGATGTTTGGTACAGGCTAAAGCACCCAGCAAACATGAGTATTTCTGCTTCCTGTGTACATACCTCTGTGTAGGATGAGTCTGACCTGGTAACCCAGCTAGCTTCCATATTTAACAGGTGTTGTAGACAAATTTTTTGATACCTTGGAGGACTAGCCACATGCACACTATTACAAATGGCAGTGAAACAGCAGAAAAAGTCTGCCTACATCTCCTCCAGAGCCTGGGGTCAGGCTTTGTCTGTGTCCAGATCAAGAGGCCGTTGTGCTTGCAGAAGCTCCCCTACACCGGCAGAGACTGTGGAGGAATCATGAAGTCTCTTGGGTCTCCATGAATTGGAGTGCATAAAATGAAATGCTAGGGAAAATCCAAAGTTCAATGCTTTCTTTTCCGTAAGACAGTTGTGTTTCCACTTCACTTGTTATTTGAATCATGCCTTGACTACTTTTAAAATCACCTCTTGCACAGCAACTTCATCTCGTATTCTGATTTCAGTCATCTTCTAAGTCAACTGAAAGCTAGTGGCTGCTGTTCCAGGAACTCACAACCCTAATTGCTGTCCCTGATACTGAGGAGCTCGCCTTTTCTTCCACATGGATACATTTGGAAATCACAGCGCACTTACATAAAACTGTTATCTTCAAAAGACATGATCCCTCAAAAAGTCATGTCAAAGATTTAATCAGTGTAAGAAATCACATCATCCTGAATTGCTCTTCAGTGTGGCAAAAGTTTCTTCTAGGCCAACCCAGCAAAAAATGTCAAATCAGATTTTATTTGGCAGCTCTCTGCAGAACATAAGGAGGTAGACCTCCACTCTATACTTATTTTATTGGAAGGAGTAGAAAGCTTGCCACAGATCAAAGTCTTCCAGCTGCTCTCTTGGGAAGGCACCACTCCTTCTGCTAGGTCTACAGAGCTGTGAGAGCACTGGGCTACAAGTAAGAATAAATAATATATAATAACTGCTTGTGATTACTTTCAGTATTCATCTGTTTGTACAGTATAAGCTAAACTTTCAACTGTCATCAGACAGCGAGCAGAGTGGTTTTAAAAAATGTTGGCTGGAAACATGGCTGCAAAACTAACTATATGCCCATTTTCCCTAAAATTGTGATTTCCCCTTCCCCATATCTCACAGAAATATGCCAATTTTTTCACATGTTCAACAGGGAACAGGCATAAATAGCTTGAGTTTGTCTTGTTTTGATAATTTCATTTTGGTTGCATTGTTTTCATTCACATAATTTTGACTCATTAAAATACTAATAATGTTATATTTTTCAGTACATGTACTAAGTATATTTATATTTTATGTTTAGACTTTATTGAGTCTTTCAGTAGAATCAGAATATAGCATTTAACATATGAATTAATTTAAATTCAGAATTTAAGCTATTATTATTTTTTTGATACAAAAAATATTTTATTTTTTTTATTTATTTTTTGATACAAAATACAACCTCTTTTTGCAGCTTTTTGCTACCCACCAAAAGATACTGAAGACCAGGCCAATTTTTATCATGTATTCTTGCTGCAAATATTTGGAACTTTCTGAAAAACTGCTTCTTCCAAACCAAGTCTTTACATTTAGGACCCTCATCTGCTGAGGAGCCTCTGCCTGTGGCTGAGAGGTCCCTCCTAGGCTAAAGCCACTTATAGTCACAAAAAATGTTTAGTATTTATTTTTAACGTGCTCATTGCAAATCTCTTTGACTTGCACGTCTGTCGTTTTGGAGACTGGGCTAAGATACATCTAATAATAAAGAAAAGTACAATTCCTTACACCTACAGTTGTCTGTTTCCCTCTCCAACATTGCTGCTGTTTTCCACATTCCAAAAGTTATCATATGCCATAGAATTAAATATTGAATTTCCAGTCCCCGTGCCCCCTACACCATCTCCGTTAGTCCATTTATTTTTAAAATTATTTCCACTTCTATTCAATTTCAGATTTGAATACAACTAGAGCCTTTATTTCCTGTTCTTTTCTATGCCTATAATTGAAAATCAGAACTCACTTCTTTGCTCAACTCCAAGAATTCTCAATCTTGAAAGAATGGAAATTAAACTGCAAAGAAATTTCTGCATATGGTCACCTTATTTAACAGGGATTCAGCTTTTTAATAATCCATAGTGTGATTAGATAGTTAAGGAGCAAGGAAAATGTGAAAGAGCAAACAAAAAATTATAGAGACCAAAATGAAACAGACAAATGCACCCTAAGATGAATGATACTTACTTTAAAATGGTGTTTTATTGAATCCGGGAGAACTTGACCTATATTGGAAACAGAAGGAATTACAGTGATTATGTTGGGATAATGTCAGAAAGCAGCTTGGCTGCATTATTAAGCTTGAAAGAATCAGCTGCCACTATAACATGCATCGCAAATCAGACAAGGACAGTAACAAATTACCCAAAGGAAGGTGAGGGAGCTGCGAGGCCATTTTGTCACTGCACTGTCATTGTGCAGGCACGGATCATCCGTCTTGCTGAGGACAGTGCAGGGAGCTGGGGAATACCTGTGCTCCCAGGAAACCAAACCAAGCCCCGGCACAAGGACAGTGTGCAAGGATCCTATCTGATCCTATTGAAACCCAGGCAGCAGCTCGAAAATCGATGCAGTTAACAGGATGCTGCAGCTGGATCAAGGTCCTTCGGGAAGAGGCAAGTCCTTTTCCCTGGCAGGGACAGTCTGTGTTGTGCTGTTTGCTGCCTTGCTGGTTCTAACAACACTAACAGTTGCATGTAGATGCTGTTTGTTAAAGATGCTGAGAATACAAATACAAACATAAAACAAAATATACTCGCACTAGGTGCCAGGGTGAGAAGGGCAATTACAGATGAAGATCGTTTCAGACTTGCTTATGCCTTTCTTACCCCTGCAAAGCTAGTGGAGCTGCTCAGTTGTGACTAAAATTAGTATTAAAGCGAAGAGAAATGAAGGTCATAGCAGGAACACATATGTCACTGTCATCTATACTTGCCACTTATGTGTCTATATTTTAGAAGTTAGTATTCTCGGGACCAAGAGATGCTAAACCAATAAACAACAATGGAAGAACATGCCCCAGGCCACCTTTTGTTTCTAGAAGAGAGATGCAAATGATGATAACTAGTTCATGGGGATTTAATGTGCCAGTGTGCACGAGGGGGTGGAAGTGACCTGATGCTGCCTTGGAACACAAGATGTTTGAATGACACAACCTCATCTTCTAATTTTCCAGATGAGGCTGCAGGTCAACATAAAAAGTAACATGTTATTGATGGATCATATTTATTCTGTGAGAGATCTTCTGGAATTGCCATACAATACAACCACAGATGTTAGCATTTAACAGTAGAACTTGAGACTGGGCTTGAGGCTTTCAGCTGCAGAAATTTCCCTGGTGCTAATTTTTGCTGGAGGGCTGAGAACAGCCTATGCAATTCACACTGGAATTTTTAGACCTTTATTGTGTTTTCATAACTACAGGCCCATTCCCTTCTGTTAGAGAGGCTCTCATGGGCTTGATGCACCATCTGTAATTTCCTTGTGGTGGTGAACTTTAAGACATCGGTTTCTTTCACAACTTAATCAGGATCTTTTGGGAAAAAAAAAAAAAAGACCTGTACAAATATTAGTCAGTGTTTTGAAACTAACTTATGTGCTAAATGCAGATATATTGACCCAGATTTTTTAAGAAACAACAAATAAATAAAAGAACTCACTTTATCTATAGACCAAGAGGTGAAATCCTGGGATTTGGTGGGCTTTGGAGGTTGCTTATTTACTTCTCTGGTCTTTTAAAGAAAGAAATTGAAGAAAGACATTTCATTTTTGCCAATTTTTTGTTTCAAAACCTTTGAAATATTTTGACACAATTTTCATATTTATGTTACTCAAACCATGGCGTAATAAACAAGTGTTTCAACATGGGGAAATTCTCTAAACATAACAGAAATATGCTGTAATTAGAAAAATACTTTAATTGAAACTTTTTTTATCAATTTGATAATTTTTATGGGTAAAAATAAATGTCAGAACTGACACTTTACTGCAAAAATTTTTGTCTTGAATAAATCTGCATTATTCCTTAAGAATTATTCCTGCTTGCTGAAAATTTCCTTGATTGTCCAAAGCTTCATTCAAAGCTGGTTATTTTGCATCACAGGTGTCATCCATCATGATCCTTTGATGCAAAAGAGTAAATTTGACATGAGAATTCTTTAGGAGAGTTTACTTCCATGTAGTCCCTTACCTAAATGCATATATTTTCATTGATAAAAAACTTTCTAAAAAACTCCATCATATGTTACAAATTTATTTTTCTCACTTAATTCAAGCAAGCACAGTTTGGATCAACTGATTTGATGGGGGACAGGTTTTGAAATCTGATTTCTCAGTCTCATCCCGATTTGACTTTCTGATGTTAAACTAAAACAGAATTTCTTTGGCTCTCTGACTTCTTCAGCTGTATGTAATTGAAGAGAAATCAATTTAGAAATTAGATGCATGAATTACTCAGCAGTGGTCAGAGAAGAACTTGCTTTTTCATAGTTGGTTGAGTCCAAATATCTCTCTTAAGTGCTAAAGCATTAATTCCACTTGGAAGTGAATTTAGATCAGTTTTTTAGAAAATGCCAGTAGTTTTCAGTGGAAATATTCCAATTGGAAAAAGCTATTTTTAATGATTTTAGGTTGATCCAAATTTGGACTGATCAAGCACTCAGCTCCATGAAATGCTAGACATGAAGGTGATCCCTCTTTTGATGAAAAATGTCCCTGGGGTCACAGCAGCATACAAGAGGACAAATAGTAAGGAACCCATCTTCCAGAGGGAAGGGACGCAGTCAGGAATCGCAACCAGAGCTGCTCCTTCCACTGACCCTGGCACATTCAGGATCCTGTCCTTGTTTGTAAAACCAGAAACACAGAATGATTTTTCTGTTCTTTGGGTAAGTGGTGAGGCTAGTTTATGTGCATTTATTAAACATTTAAACTTCTCCAGTGGAGGGACTGCTATAGCTCAATGTTTTATAAAAACTACAGACAAGGTTGTTGCAAGGTAGCAATCTTCATCAAGGGCAGTATTTTAAGAAAAATAATTCATTAATACCAAGAGTCAAAATCAAGAAGAATAATCCTTTAATTTAGCACTTCAGTGGGCTTTACAGGTAGTATTTTTTCTAGATAATATATCCAAAAGTGGAACATTTGAAACTCGCTAACCAGAACTTTGCCTGCATTGACTTTTTTGTTCCTCTCTTTGAAAGGCACGCATGTGGCACACTATAAAGTGTTAAGTCAGAGCTGCAGTGGAAGTTGTAGTCTGTGATAGTCTCCAGTGCATTACTCAAGAATGTGTGGGAAAGAGAGATGGCCATGTCCTGTAAGCAAACAGACCAGTGCTGTCCTTGGGTTACAGTGAAATCAGTTTTATCATCTGCAAAGGCGGCTCCTTGCTTTGAATCACATGCTAGCCAGGAGAGTGAGCTCTGCACCTCTGACTGCTCACCTTTGTTGTTCCTTACCAGCCTCTTGAGCTGGCCACTGCCCTGTCTGCACTTGTTCAAGCACCCAAGTCATTCAGTGTAGAGTAAGCAAAGATGTCCTCCAGTCATTTTAAGGTTAGAAATCTCTTTTTTCCTTCAAGATGCAATAGAGAGGCAAAGCTGATTTCACCTCAGTTTGATGTCATGCATATTTGATGTGTCTGTTAAGAGTACCTGTCCTATTTCATTATTCTGCTTCTTCAGCTTCTCCCTTAATTGTGCATGTTTAAGGAGAACATGGAGGACAAACTCAGTTCACTAGGTCTTACAAATTCTTTGCTTCTAAGCTATTTTGAGGACTGTAAGAAAACTGATCATGCTGAGCTATAGAGCTACATTTTTTCATCAGAGGTTCCAAGAAAAGGTGTTCCCACCAGAAGCCTATGAACAAAACCACCCCTGCAACCACCATTTGGCATCTGTCTGAAAAGACACTGATACTGTGAATAGATGAAAGGCATTACAGCGTGAGGTGCACACCAGGTGGATTTGTATTGCATAACTTGGAGTTGTTTGTCAATAATTTCCTGCATGACAGAGATAGTGCTGGAAAATGTTAGGAATGGTGTCACATTTGTCTCTGGCACACAGAGGGAGCTTAGACATTTTTGCTTCAAACAAGAATTCAGAGATCACTGTTGCTCCCCATCAGTCTGCCAACTTAATACAATTTATGCTCAGGTTCAGCTCAAGCGCTGATCCCAAGAACCACATCCCTCCTGTGATGGCCATGCACGGGCAATACAGTGCAGAACCTAACCCAGACCCTGTTTCCTTGGGGAAACAGCAGCTTGGGAATGGCTGGCACTATAGGTGCTTTTGCGTGGAGCTGTCAGTCCCAATGTCAGTGGTGGTCCCAAAGTCTCCCCTAGAAGTTTGTTATTGAAAACTGGGCAAGGCACTTTCAAAAATGACACCAGTTAGCTGTGTTCCCAGGGGCACAGAGAAGGCTGGGTCCTGCAGTGAGTCCCGTGCCAGTGACAGAGTAAGATCCTACACTGTAAGAGGCCCTGACAACAGGCTCTCAGCCAGCCTTGGGGACAGGCAAGGGCCTTTTCAGGGTGCTGCTGTAGCTCTCAGCCTTCCCCTCCCCCCATTTGCTTCAAATGAATGTGTCCCAGAGCACCAAACAGAGCAGCATCCTTTTCCCCACGTAGATGATGACAGTTTGCACCCCTCAGTGGCCTCTATGGGGGCAGGAGCATACCTGCATGTGGTCCCCACAACCTTGGTCAGAGAGTGAGAAAACCAAATTTTGCAGAATCAGCTTGTGAGACTCTGAACATCCCAGCCCAAACAATGATAGCTTCTAGTCTAAACAACCTGCAGGTGCTATTCTTTCTTACTCTCTATCTTCCTGTGCTAAGACGTTGAGCTGGCCAGCCAACTCAGTAGAATGTATTGATTAAGTGACCAATCCGATCCATCTGGATTGGAGCTGTGTATAAAAGAAGAAGAACTTCTAGTAAAGTAGAGATTCTGCAAACCCAGCCTTTTGTGTGTCTTTTGTTATTATAATGGTAACACCTGCATTTTCAACAGATATCAGAAAAATGCATGAGAAATACTCCATGAGAAGTGTTCAGAATATTCGTCTGCATATAGGGACCAAAATGATGACTGGGTCATGATTACCAAAATCTGGATTTTTTTTTGCCTTCTTACATAGCTAACTTCTGCTCTTAGTCCCTTGTATTCTTAGGAGACGTTGCTGCAGAAACATTAATACCAAAGGTAAATGCTAGCTATAAATGTTGGGCAATACTCCTGAGTGCAGCAGCTAAGGTGGGCAGAAAGGGGCTTTTACAACCTTCACCCACTGTTTCCCTGCTGCCGAAGTGGCCATGGGTGTGCTCAGTCCCCCACGTAATCCAGAGCAGCTGATGGGTTGCCCCACCTTTCCCATTCTTTGGATCATCCCTATTGTCCCGTGGGCACCACTCCTTCACTGACCATCCCTGCAGGGGCATCCTTTGCTGAGAGCCAGCCCTGGCCATCACAAAGGTCTAGCAGTGGGATGACCCAGTATTTTAGGCTTCTCCCCAAAGGGCCCTCACTCCCAGATGTTTATCATCCTGTTCCTCTACTCAGACTCCCCCTGAGAACTGCCTGTCAAATAAGAGACATAGGGTGATTGGGACATTCAGCCTTAAACCCTTTTCTGCCTCACTGGGTTGGTGGGTTTGCAACCCCTTCCCTTCCCCTCTCCCCCGGGGTTAAGAGGGCAAGCAAGCCATGCAGTGGGCAGTTGGGAACCATCAAAAAGGTGTTAAGAGATCTAACAGTGTCCTGCAGGAGCTGTTGCTAGATTCAGATGCCTGCAGGCCAGGAATAAACTCTGGATATAACCCTCCTCCAGGACTCCTCCTTTTTCCTCCACCATTCACCTTAAGTGCCTCAGGCAGAGACCACCACCACCTCCAGAGCTTGGCAGGTCTGGACTTACTGCCACGTGCGCTGTCAGTGTCTCCTGGGGTTGAACACCTCAATTGCTGCTATCGAGCTCGGACACAGGGGCCAGACAAGTCAGGGCACGTCCCACCGGCGGTATTGGCATTACTCCAATACAAAGGGAATGAGGGAATGGCTCGGCTCCCTGCAGCCCGCTGTCCCCCTGCGGCGGCTGCAGCCCCCAGGATGCCGTTATTGGCCTGTCTGCCACGCCGCTATCAGCGCGACGGAGAGGAACGACTCCAGCCAGCAAAAGGCATTAGCAGAGGTCATTGATGAAAGGTTCTGGGTATTCTTAGAAAATTGTAGCACTGCTGGGATGACTTGAAATATTTATTAACACAGGGAATTATTTCAGTTTGCGGATTTCTCTTATTATCTTACATTTAGGGGTTTGGTTTTTTTTAGGTTGTTGCAAGGCTACCAAGCGGGCTTGTGAGGAATCCAGCAGTGGTCTCTTCAATCATGGAAAGTGCTTTTAGAAAACATTATGGTAATACTCAGCTAAATGCTGTCTGTCCCCCTAAAAAAGGAAAAATCACCATGAAGAAAACAAGAAAGTAGCACAGAGAGGAGTGTTCACTGCAGGAAACAGGCTTCTTTGCTCCATCTGCAAATGTTTTTCAAATGCAAAGTCAAGATGGCTTTGAGCAAGAAAATTCTGATGATGATCAGTCCCCAGGCTTGAAAATAGGTAATGGGCTAGGCACACGAGAAGGCAAAATCATTGTTTTCATCATGTTTCCTATTACTTGCCAGGGATGTTTCAAAAGAAAGCATGCAAGCATGGTTAAGGAACCAGTATTTGGGGCAAATTTTGACCTAGTTTTCAAGATAAATATCTAATATTCATTTGCAGTTCCTTTCTAGGTGCTGATGAGTGGATGTCACAACATTTGAATACTCTATTTAGAGACAGTAAACTGAGTTTCAGATGCTCTTCCCAACTACTTTATTTCACATCATTTGGAGCTATGACCTCCTCTGTAGATGCTAATGATGCCTGCCTACAACAGTAGGCTGGAAAAGTAGAGAAAATATACAGAATCAAGTTAGAAGAGGGGTTTTCAATCTGTGTTCTTGTAGTTCATGTAGAATCTGACTCACAGAGGAAAACTGCTACCAGAAAAATCATCTTTGAGGCTTGTATACCCACTCACACCTCCGCTGAGCACTAGTGCACTCAGAGTGAGTCTGAGCACTGATGGATGAGCATTCACATTTAAATCGTTGTTGCAGCAGTGGAGAGGTTGTTAAAGTTACCTGATGAAAGGGAAAATGATGATAGCCTTCAAACTGGTGAGCAGAACATAGGTGATTGGCATAAACAAGCAAAAGAGCATTTGTCATTCGTGTACTATGCCAGAAATTGCTGTGTGGGTGTGTAGCTTTGCATTTGCTTGTTGTGGTTGCCTTAGCTTAAGTCAATGATTCTGCTGAGATAAGTACCTGAAATGCCAGGGGCAGATCAATGAAGGAAAAGGTAGGTATCTAAACTCCAGAATCTAAATAAATCCCCAGTGTAATACCTCACAGTTACAATCTAGAAAGAAATAGGCAGTTTTGAATAGAATGTGACTTGCACTGAAAAAACATAAAAATGTAAGAATTTACTGCACAATAAAATCAGTCAAAGGATTTTGATGTTATTGTTGTTTTTAGCAATCAAATTCATGATTAATAATTTACCTGCCCTGTATCTGAGCAAAGAAAGGGGAAGAGGGAGTGAAGAGAGATGTGAATAATTCTATAAGCATGGACTTCAGAAATTTTCTCTTGAACCTGACACATTCATTCTTTTTGTCGGTGGGGGAACTCATTGAAGGAGGAAGGATATCTAGTAATAATAACAACAATAATATTAAGAAAAATTAAATTAAGGGACACAGAAATAATACATATTGACCATTTGAATCAGTAAGGGAACTCCGAGGGGCTCAAAGCCAGAGGAAAAATGTAGACTCAGGACTATACCATGCAAATCTGATACTACATGGCAATTTCCCACTAATGCAAGGGAAAGCATTTCCTTATTGACAAGCATAGTGCATTCTATGTTAATAGCTGGAGTCAACACAAGGACTAAATTAACATTCATGTTTACCATGCACATCCCAAAATTGGATCAAAACAAATAGAAAGTTACTTTAAAACCTTAATTTCAGGCACTGTTTACAAATCTGTATATGTGATTTATAAATGTTTTGTTCAGCCACCACCTTCAGTAAGAGAAGAAACAAAGAAAATATTGCTAAGATTTCTTCCCTAAGTTATGTGTAATTATCTATAGAGGTGCAGGAGTTTCACATTATTCTCTTTTTCATTTAACTAGGATTCCTCATGTGACTAAGGGCTCATTGGCAGGAATAAACATTAATAAAACCTGCCCCTGAAAGATCTTCATGCTATTGACAGGTGGATTTTATTCTTGCAGTTTATTAAAAATATCAGATAACCTGAAACTGGAGCATGGTTGCCTAGATTTCATTAGATACATATGTAACATGGTAAGTGCATGTCGCTAGAAAAATGTCACTGTTGGAAGCAAATTTCTAGATAAATTTTTCCTTTGTATAAAGGCAACATGTATTCTTCATTTTTGCCATCATTACTATTATTATTTTTCTTCTTGTTAATAAAAATGCTCTCCAGAGAGTTTCTTACTGAAGTATTCATGCATAAAAAACTACTACACTTTTATCCTTTTTTTATATAAATTACGCTATTTTTGTTGTTGTCTCGCTGCAGAATTTTTACAGGGTATGAGGCATTAAGGAGCTTTCAGATGCTAAACAAATTAGTCATAGGGTATCTTGCTTTCATGTTAAAGGGAGAGCTGAGGCACCACTGTGGAACATGTGCAGGGTAAAAGTGAAGCTCATCACTTCTTTCAGGGAGCTCTGGAAACGGGTTCTTATGCTCTCTTCAGCTGGAAATATGAAAGCTTTCTCAGGTTTCTCCTTTCTTTGGTTAAAATTTTATTTTTATTCCCTATGCAAAAAAAAATATTTAAAAACTGCTGCTCTTTTACTTCTGCACAACATCCTATGGCCTTATGAAGATCTTTCTCTGAGTGGTCTCTGGGAACAACACTCAAGTGTCTAAATGGAGTTCAACTGTAATGAATATTAAAATGCCCATAATTTTCAAGGAAAAATTATGCCCTCCCCACAATTTCAAAATGCTACAGAAAGCACACCAACTCCTCTGAAAAACTGTATATTTCCACCTTTCAAAGGGCTGTAGACAAATGAATGTTTCCTGAAGCACCAGACTGCAACAATGCCATTTTGAGAAGGTGTGAGCAGTTGCGAAGGTGAAGCTAGACCCTGACAAGTTGGGTTATTACTCAGAGGAACGTGTGTGGGTGCTGAAAAAGCTCTGTCTAAAGACAGCTGCTGCCTGTCCTGCCTTGGATGGTCCCTGCAGCTTTTCATGCCTGTCCAGTGAGACACTGGTGGCATGGAAGGGCACAGTTCCCAGAACTCCAGCAAAGAGAAAAGAGACTTACAGCTGTGTTCCTGCAATGAAACCACAGTTGAGACAAGAGGAAAGGTGCAGTGAAAAATGAGGACAAGTTGTAAACTCTCAGAAACTAATTGGCACCACAGCCAACTTCATTCACTAAGGCATGGGCATAAAACCAAACTGCTTTCTCATGAAAATACAGAGGGTTTTTTCATACCATTCTCCTAGGCTTTCATCCCTTCTATTACTTTACCCCTGTAGTTTTATTCTTTCCTTCTCTCTGATCATTGGCTTTCTGTTCACCCTTTTCTCTTTTAGTTCAAGAATTTTTACTTTTCTCTGCCCCTTTTTTCAAACAAACACTTAAACTCAACATTTATTTCCCCCCTTTAAATCGCCACTGTTTCAAGCTTCTTTTTTTCCCTCTGCTAGTTTGACTCTCTCACCTTCTGCCTTCTCTACTAATTCACACCCTCCCACACTCACCCAAACACAAAGTTTTTGACTGGAAATTGTGAATGAATGGGTGATGGGTAAGAATGAAAGGGTATTCCCAGAATGGGTGTCTTCAACTCCAGTCATCATATTTTCCCAATGAATATTGATCAGCAAATACGTTGAGATAAAAGCAGAGAAGGTGGCAAGGTGCTTTCTGGACATCTATTTACAAAATTGGAAAGCTGGGGACATAGATGCTCAAGACAAAGGTTTTGCATTGGAAATACAACTAACCTTTCCAGTGTCTAACTCTTCAAGCTAACAACCCTCTGGGAATTTAAAACAGTCTGAGTAGAAGATACACAGACACATGCTGTATTTTCTCTGACATGGAATTTTTTTCTGTCTTTTTTATCTGAAATTTTAATTAAAGTCATCCAAACTGAAAGAGTTTTTGGCTCTGTGCAAAGCATAACAAAAGCCTCCACTAGCACAGCACAGCTGCACATCATAACAAACCCTGTCTTTTCACGCAGCAAAAACATTCCTGCAATGGTGAACCAGGTTCATTTCTGTGATGAAAAATGAGAAAACTCTACAAGAAATGCCATCTCTTTTCCCCTGTAATTCTGTCGGTCACATAACTATACATACAGAAGGAATTTTCTGATATGTGGTTAAAGCCCTGTGTCAGTCAATGAAAACACATATATTCTTAAATAAAGTTCCCAGTCAGGCACTGCTTTCCTTCAAACAGATCATGTAGTAGTTTTGTTTCCTTGCCTTTTAAAAAGTATGAATTGACACTGCAGAAGGAGCAGTTGGAAATGTAAGGTTGGAGAATAAAAATATATTTGATAGAATACCAGAATTCCATTACTGAGAAGGACAACTTGGTGGCAACAAGCTCCATAGACCCTTACAAAGATGGACTGGGCATGCAGCACATACAAAAAGCCAAGGCTGGGGAATGAAGAAGCAACTCCTAATATTTTTCAAAACAAATTTTCAACCTCTGTCAAAATGATGAAATGTATAAATCTGCTGGATCAGAGGTAAGCAGTGGCATAAAGACAAAATAGGGTAGGCTGAGTGGAAGATCTCACCAAGCAAAATAGTGTGTCTTCAGTCATCAGTGCAAGTCCACTGGAAATGGGTTTGCTGGTGGACTGTGAATGATGCTTTCCCTCCTATCCAGTCAGTCTTTGGCTTCTCTGCTGGCACCTTTCCTCACTAACAGTTTAATGCTTTGTCTCCTCAAAATTCATTATGGGACAAAACCAAGTGCTATTCCTCCTCTGAATTAATTGCTACCCAAAGAGGAACAGTTTCAAATACAAAATTTTGGGACAAAATACCATCCATACACACTAGCAGGTTTGGTCATGAGAACTGATCCAGGCATGGAGCAGCCACCCAGAGGTAATTCTGTGTTCTGCTGTTTGAATGAGTGCTTGTAAATAAAGGTTCATAATGTACTCAGATAGGCCATGAGATGCTAATAAGTCTTAAGGAGCACAGCCCTAATCTGGATTTAAAATGACAATCAAATAGGAATGAGACATACAGCATGTCCCTCAAGTAATCTAATTATTTTTCTGTGACATTTTAATATAATTCTTCACATTCACATTGCGTGGCTTAATCTGAATTAGTTTTCTGAGCAAGACCTGATATGGGCTGATCATTTAGCCTCTCCAGCTGATTTTCTCTCAGACAGACCTCATTTTAGGTTTCTTTAATACTTCTGGAGCTGTTTTGTCGTGACCTTCAGCAGCTCTATCTGCCTCCAGCTGACCCAGATGCTTTGCTTCTGTAATCTGAATCCTCAGTTTTCAGAGGCTTCTGCTGCCGCACTGCTCCTTTTTGTGTTTTCAGTGAGCTCTCACAGAAAGCTCTTAGACAAATATAGTCATCATAGCATGGCAGAGAAGTCATTCTTGCATTTAAAATCTGCTAGTGACATAGGGAAAAGAAGATATGAACAGTCACTTTTCACAAAGAAGGGAAATTACCACTAAGAATCCCAAAAATAATGTGCACAGACTTGGGAAGCAGTTACAGACAGGCAAGGAAGGTCCATGTGTAGGTGAAAAACCTTTTGTGATGATTAAAAATGGTTTAGTAAAATCAGTTCTAAAGATGGCTGCAAAAAGTGTCTGAGGGATTTCACAATGTTGAATAGCTGTGAGATAAAATGGCAGGTAAAACATAAGGTTAAGACCATTGTATCACATACAGGAAAAACACTTCTATGTATACGTAAAAGTCAATGAGCTCTAACTTAGCTACTGACATTGGGGGGAAAAAAGAACAGGAATCACAAATAGAAACCATCATTAATTGGATTAGTACAGTGTGCCCACACTTTTTCTGAGAATATTTTTTTCCCATGAAAGATGTGGACAAAGGAAAGTCTGTTCAAAGCTATGGAAATAGCTCAGAGCATTTTAACTTGGAAAAGAGATGACTGAGGGAAAATATGATCAACATTTATGAAATGATAATGGCTTGGGAAGGGGCAATAGATCTTCGCTGTGTCTTATAATGAAAGAATTAGGGTGCACAAAACCAAAATAGCCAGTAGCAAATATATATAATAAAAATGTAAGTGCTCTTTTGCAGAGCAGGTATTGAAACCACGTAACTCTTTGCAATAGGTGTTAGGGAGACAAAAGCAATAACGGGTTAAAAAAGCCCTGCAGATAAATTCATTAGTGTGGAAGTTGGCCATGGGATATTTAACATAAGCCCAATTAAATCTTGAGGTGAAAAAACCTCCCAGTCCAAAAATCTGCAGCTCTTGATGCTGGGGCATCAATAAATAGAATAAAGATTGTTTCATATTTGCCGTTTTTCTCAATTTCTTCTTCTAAGTAGCTGATATTGGCCAGTGTCAGAGACATGATGTTGAGTTAGAGTTGTCTTTATTCTGACTCAGTACAAGCACCCTTCTGTAATTAAACTAAAAAGATTATACAGAAACTGTTGATCAAAAGCATCTTTATGCTGAGAATGGAGACAAGTAAACACAGTCTTCAGTTCAGGTACTTCCAGTATGCAATTAAAGCAGCCTCCAAAGAGCCAATGATATTTTTAAGTGCAGAAATTACATGTCTAGTGCAGAACCACCAAAAAAAAATCTGGGGAAGGAGGAGTCTTGTTTAGATCTTCTGTTGCCCAGATATTTGGATGTGGAGTTAACATAAGCACCTCTGTGAGCCATCCTGCTCAGGGCAATTTGTGAACCAGCTTCCATGGTCGAATACTCTGCTGCATGAGGGAGGAGCTGATGATGATTTCAAATGAGCTATAAATAAACTGAAGGACATTAAATAAACAAGTCACATAGAATCACAGAACAGTTTGGGTTGGAAGGGACCTTTAAAGGTCGTCTAGTCCAACCCCCCTGCAATGAGCAGGGACATCAGCTAGATCTGGTTGCTAGAGCCACATACACTCTGACCTTGAATGCTTCCAGATATGGGGCATGTACCAGCTCTCTGGGGAATCTGTTCCACTGTTTTACCACTCGCATTGTAAAAAGTTTTCCTTATATCTAATTTAAATTGACCCCCTGTAAGTTCCGAGCCATTGCGCCATGGCCTATCGCAACAGGCCCTGCTGAAAAGTCCCTCTCCAATGTTCCTGTAGGCCATCTTTAGGGACTGTCAGCCTGCTATATGGTATCCCCAGAGCCTTCTCTCCTCCAGGCTGAACAACCCCAGCTGTCCCAGCCCTTCTCCATAGCAGAGATGCTCCAGCCCTAGGACTGTATGTGCTGCCCTGCTCCAACAGGCCACGTCCTTGCTGCGCTGAGGATCCCAGACCTGGATGCAGCACTTGTGTGAGCTCTCAAAGAATGAAGCAGAGCGGCAGAATCTCCTCCCTGGCCCTGCTGCCCACGCTGCTTTGGATGCAGCCCAGGATACAACTGGCTTTTCTGGGCTGCAAGCACACATTGCTGGGCCAGGTCCAGCCTCTCATCCACCAGCACCCCAAGTCCTTGATGGATGTGATTGAGATTAGCGATTCTGAGGAACAATAACAGATTACTGTGGAAGAAAAATAGAGCACACACAATGGTGATTTTGCTAACAGGCCAGGCTTTGTATCAGGTGTAGAAAGCAGATGGCAACAGAAGGAAATCTGAGCTACATGTAGTAGTTGCCACAGGCATGCTCTGAATGCAATGAGCCAAGACTGACAGAAGAGACAAAGGCTGTTTATATAACTCCATGGAGAAGAAAAAGGAAGCAAAAGATGATCCGACAGGATGCTGCATTTCAGGACATAAGGTGGGAAGTGTTAGTCACAGCATTAGGCATGCATGTCTTTAATCCAACAAGAGGAACTATCTGTGTAAAGGCATTGGCTTTACTTTCTAAAATTGTCTGGTACATTGTGTTTTGAAAGGGTGCAGTGAAGGTTCATGAAATGAGACTTTGAATGGTGGAGTATGTCACGTCAGATGGAAATGTTAATCTTTCCCTTTGCTACTGAATCACAATGAACACCTTTCTGAAGTTCTGCAGTCTGGAAATTTCATCAACTACCCTCTTATGAAGACAACATCCAGCTCAATTCTATTCACCCAAAGTGGTGAATAGAATTTTTTCTGGTAGCAATGCTACCAGAAGCTTGGAAATTGATCAGGTTTGCAAGTGCTTAATATTAATAAGAATTTTTTTTTTTAAATCTGACAAAATGCAAAAGCATGTGACAGGTAAATTCAGACAATCAAAGTATAAGATTCATGGTTCTAAGCCATCTGTTTCAAAAATTTTATTTCCCAAGAAATAGGCAAGAGCTACAAAAAATTGTTCAAACTCTGACATCTCTTACCAATCCTATTGCTAAGAAAAATTTCAGCTTGGGGTATATTTATAGATCAGCATTCTGAATCTAGCTACAATTCAGCTGATTTTTCAGCTTTGTTTAGCTGATTTGGTAGAATTGGCAATGGTATGTATACAACCAATGACCTGCTGCAAGTTATATTAAAACGTGACTTTGACCAGGATATCAGAACTCAAGAAGAAAATACTTTCTACCTCATACAAGGACAAATCTGATGTCTTTGGACTTCCAACTGTTGCAGAAGGATGCCTTGAGAATGCAAAAAGAAAGAGAGAAAAGCTCAGCACCTCTTCAGCTTCAGAAGTCATGCTTAGAAAAAGTATGGCTTTAGTGAGTTTGTTTATGTCATGACTGAGATAAATAAAACTGAGATGTGAGTGTCTCTTCCAGAGGCAGTGTGCCCTTTATCCGCTTACATAATTCATTGTGCTGGTTTTGACTGTGGTAGAGTTAATTTTCTTCCCAGCAGCTAGTACAGGGCTGTGTTTGGATTTGTGCAGAACACAGGACTGATAATACAGAGATGCTTTTGTTATTGCTGAGCAGGGCTCACAGAGCCAAGGCCTTTTCTGCTTTTGATATTGCTGTGCTGTCAAGGAGGCTGGGGGTGAAAGGGAGGTTGAGAGGAGACACAGCCAGGATGGGTGACCCCAAATGACCAAAGGGATATTCCAGAACATATGGCATCATGCTCAGTATATAAAGTGAGGGAAGAATGAGAAGAGGGATCCAGGAGATGGCTGAATACCTGCCTGCCCATGGGAAGCAGTGAATTAATTCCTTGTTTTGCTTTGATTGCATGCATGACTTTTGCTTTTCCTATTAAACTGTCTTCATCTCAACTCACAAGTTTTTTAGCTTTTACCCTTCCTGTACTCTCCCCAGTTCTGCTGGTGGGGGAGTGAGTGAGTGAGTGAGTGAGTGAGTGAGTGAGTGAGTGAGTGAGTGAGTGACTGCATGGGGCTTGGTGGCTGGCTGGGGTTAAACCATGACTCCCATCAACACTTCAGAGTAGAGAGGACCAGTCCCTAAAACTGTTGTGGCTTTTCTCTGGGTTGTGTGCCTTAGACTGGTCCACTGGGTGCTCTCTGTTCATTGGAAATGAGGTCTGAGTCTGTCATAAACTGCAGACCTGAAGTTACCCAGCTAAAGCAGGTCACTGATCACAGATCCCAGGGAAAGGTATTTTTGTTGTTTGCTTTCTGCAGAGGGAGCTGGAGCTAAGAGATGTGGGCAGCATTTACAGAAGCAAGAGTCATCCATCCTTCACAGCAAACCAAGAGCGGACATGATGGAACTGATGGACGAGAATGAGCCCCAGCTCAAACACACATTGGATTGAGTGCTGAGGAAAGAGACAGAGAGGCTCAGGGTAGAGTGACAGCTTTTATACAACTCATCCTTCTACACAGGAGAGATGGGATCCGAGCCATTGACAGGTGGAGTCGTAAGGCACTTCTAGAGCACTGCCCTCAAAGCACAAAGGAACAGTCACCTTGTGAAGTTAACATGCAAAGAATGTCTGCCTCCTCACCAAAAGATGTGTTACTGCATTTGCAGCTCACAACATTGACTACAGCTGCCTCTTGCAAGGATCAAAATACATGTAGAGGTTTAGTCTCTCATCTTTATTACCAGCAAAGCAGGTCACCTTTGCAGTCCTCAGTTTCAGAAAAATGGATCTGATATACTGCAGTGCCTTGCAAAACTGAGAAGCTGTCACATCCCTTCACAGAAACAGTGGGGTCTTAAAATGGAAAGGTCACTGAATAAGACTGAGGTTTCCAAGGACAGAGAACTGCTACCTAGGTTAAAGAAGCAGGCAGCATTTTTTATTTGCTTATGTCAACAGCAATATTTATCATAATCCATTAAAAAGGCTTTTCTGGCTGGCCCTGGTTTGTAAGATTCTGGAATTTACTGTTCCAGATGGTGAACATCAGAGAAAGCTTCCCTGGGTCTTTTTTTTTTTTTCTGTTATTGAGTATTTGACTGGTTTTAAAAAAGAAAAAAAAAATCTATTTGTGGTAGTCACCCAGCAAGGCATGTTTCATCCTAAACAGCTAAAGAGTTACATAATTACAGTCAACAGAAAGCAGTTTTATCTGGGAAGTGTCAGGCAGACTTACTTACAGGCAGTGATAGGAACTCAGTCCCTGCCACAATATGCTTTTTCATGTTTCTTCTCCTTTTCATTGCTTTTTCTGTGTAACTTTGTGCCCTGATTTTACCCGGGTTGGATTAGTTCATTATTAGTCTTCTGTAAAATCAGCATAGCCTCTGAACTAAAAATACAGATTAAAAGAAAAAAGAAGGGGTTTGCTAACGTAATATTAATGTCTTGTCAAGACAGCTAAGTTTTGGATATGAAGGCAGCTTTCTTTGGCTATCCAAAATAATTTCTACAGTAACTGGCTTCTTTCTCACATTTTTGAAGGTTGTATCCCCAGTACAGTGTTATACAACTGACAATTTATGCTGCTCATAAAAGAGAGGTAACTACAGAAAAATAGTGCCTAAGCCACACTGGGAGAAAAAATGGCTAAAACATAGCTGCCAGAACTTTCTTAGGCCATTTCATTAAAAATAAAGAGGTGAGTATCCACTAACAAATCCTTCAAATCAATAAAGCCTAGGCCTCACACAAACTGCAAAGTCATTGCAATAGGCAAGGCATGGAGAAGATATTTCCCCAGGTGAGTGTAAAATAACTTATACAATACAATCTTTAGTGACTGTGGAGGAGGTGTTTTCAGCAGCTACATTGTCCTAAAGGGACACCACGGCTCTGGATTTTGGCATCTACCCTTTGGATTTGGGTCTCTGTGTGTGTTGACTTGCAAGGTTGTGCCCTCTGCCCCTGAGAAAAGTGGGAAATTGTAACTACGAGAACTGGGGCTCTGGTATTTCTTCAGCTCTTTCTCCAGGTGGCTTTGTGAGGGATTCCTCGAGTGGACAGGGCAGAGCATGGCTGGTGGAAGTGCCTGTGCAAGTGGGCTTGGCCCAGGCAGCTGCTGGTGTCATCTGAACCTCTGCACACCTTCCCTGTCGAGTCCTGGGTACGGAGCAGCCGCTCAAGGCAGAACCAGGCAGAAGTGGTGCTCACCCACTCCCACGCAATGAGAGGAGCCTTGCAGCTCCCAGGAAACAGAGGAACTATAAGGAAACTATCATACACCTTTCCCTCTCTGTGAAGCAGAATGAAGTCTTATTTTCTATTTTGGTTGTCAAAGATACCACCTGTAGGGACTTAAATGCACAGAATCTATGTCATAGGTAAGAAGACATGGTTTTTCCATCAGCAACACAGTTTATAACATGACAGAGAGCAAAAAATAAAAGAAATAGCACTGAGTAGTGCTTTCTTGTAGTAACAAAATTATGCTAAGACAATAGAAGATAGAGGTGCAAGAAAATGTTGTCTTAGCAATGAATGGACAAATAATCCCCACAGCTGTTCTTTCAAAAATTCCCTATCCAGTTATTTTACAGAAGTCTTTATAAGGACACAGAAACCTGTTCCAGGTGATGTACTATCAGTACCTAGGGTAGTATGACAGCTTGCAACAGCCACAGGACCAAAGCCACCACCAAAACAACAGGGCAGTCACACTTACATTGTCTGTGATACTTTTCTGGGGTCAGCTTATGGCCCTGCTTTCCTGAACATCTATCTGCATTTGTGCCTTGCTGTGCTGGTCAGAGCTGCTAGTCATTAAACTGTGGTTTAAGGAGTAGAGGGAATGAAAGACCATGGCATTTATCATCCAGAGATGAACAGTGCTCTCCATGGAACTGCTTCATGCTGGGAATCAATTAAAAGTTTGTGGTTTTGAGGGAAGTGGTGAAAGAAGAGACTGAGAGAGTGGAGAACAAGCCGACCAACCTTTCCCATTCCCTCAGATCTGGTGGGATGGCCAATCCCTTTCACTGTGACTTGTGTTGACACCTCAGTGGCATCTCCCAATGCTCTGTTGTTGGCAGACTTCTTCAGAGTGGCTTGGGTGGCTTCCTCCTCCTTGCTGACTGGCTCCTACATTGTGCTCTCTGCAGCTTAATCACGTGCTGTCAGACACTAATGGGGATGCTAATGAACTAATTATCATCTGTTGGTAGCTGATCTTCCTGGGAATGCAAGTGGAGCTGCTCTTCACATATGTCACTAGAACAGTCTCTGCTCCCACCCTAATCAGAGATTTTCACCTGTTGGTTTGTTGGGTTTTTTTTTCTTTTTGGCAAAAACAAAGCTGGGAAGAGATACACTACACAGTCCTTCTCACATCACAGATCCCGAGAACGTGCATCCATCAGTGAGACAGGCAGTTGTGGGGAAGAGAAACAGAGGATCAGCCACTTGAGTACAGCCATGCATATTCCATAAATTATCCTAAGAATTTGGGCTTGATCTCTCTAGTAACAAGCTTTAGAGGAATTCCTCTTGTCTATTGGCTACAGCAAGAATAATGAACTAAAAGCCTCATACATCAGATACAACAGAAAAATCAATTGAATGTAAAAGGACTTTTTAAAAAATTGATTCTGGGTTTTAGGTTTTAGGCAAGATGCAGCTTGTCCAAAAAAGCAAAAATTGAAGTGGATATTATCTTCAAGGGAATACTGGTACTGCTGTAATAAAACATGTTTACTAGACAGTCTGGATGTTAAAATTAAAAGAGCTCTGGCTAATTCAGAAATTAGGAAACATGCACAAGGCCTACAAATGAACTGTATCTCTGCAAAGATAAAAATCAGCATATGGGACAGAGCTGCCAAATTCCAGTGTGTGATCTGTGCTCTGGAAGAAGACACCAGATATGCCAGCTGCCAGTTCTTGATATGCTATTTCTATCTACAGCAGAAATTAAGAGATTTTCCTTGGTTAAAATGAATTTAAAATCTGTCCCAGAATCCATTGGGATATCTATGATATTCTCCTAGGGATATTAAAATTAAGAATTGGAATTGAAGAGTGGAGAGAACAGGGAGAAAAAAATATTGGAAAATACATGAAAGGGGAGGAAGGAAGAGACAATTACTGCACTTCACAATATGTATGTAGGCAAGAGACACACTACACAAAAATAAGTGAAAAAAGGCTACATAAGGAAAGAAGAGGACATTTCTATTCTCCTCTCTGCTTTCTGAGAATATCAGAGGGACAAGGCACTCATCCTATTAAAACTTCTGGTTGTAGAATGGATGCATGTTGTATATATGTCCCCACTTGAGGGAACAGTCAAAGATGTGGGCTTTGCACGGTTTGAACAACTGATGGTTTGATAAGAAACACTGGAGGTGCTCAGCCAGCTGTGTGATAACTTTCTGGCCAGGGAAGACAGAAAAAAAAAGTTATGAGTTTTGGTGTAGTTGCCACTTATTTTGAGTGTTATGCACTTCTGCATAACAGCCCTGAACAGGACTGAAATTTGTTAAAAATGTGCTCCTGTCTCCTACGTTACAGTGTCCTATCAATCTTCATGGCAGTTTGGATTTCTGTGTGCAGGTACAACACTGCCATGTCAGAGGTTTGCCATATGACTTTGAGGAAAGGACAGTCCCAAAACAAGGATTTTTAAAGGAGATTTTACATAAACTTCAGGAACTGTTACTTTAAAATCAGCTCCAGTTATCTGCAAGGAAAGGGTGTGAATAAAATGAAAATAGTAAATAATATTTTTAACAGTAGATTTTAATATTACTAAATAAAATTATATTTTTTTCCATGCGATTGGATTTTTTACTAAATTACTTTTTTACTGAAATAAAATGGGGAGGTAGAGAATTGGTAAAGCTGCACGAAACTAGAGATAAGTTCTTTGGTCTGTCACTTACTTCATGCACAGCCATACACAAACAACACTACAATTTCTCTGATTTGGTTTCCCTGTGAGGTAAGTAATAGGTATTTCTATTAATATCATCATGATTTCTTTACAGGAGTGAGATGAGGCTTAAATAACACTAAGAATTTTAAGATCTACTGAGAGTAAATGCTAAAAAAATTTCAAGTGTTGTCACTACAGTAAACGGGTTTCCAGAGAAGACAATAAACAAGCTGAGAGGAAATGGTAAATTATAAGCCTCTTGAATGGATGGCCTGACTTCTCTAGATACAATTCATCCAAATAAGTTGGGACTAGTTATTTGCTTTCTCTTGTGTTAGGATCACATCCCATCTTTGCTGCTGCACGTGTTATACCCAGACTCCATCAGCTGCATGGACAAAAGGGTGGGGGCAGAGGGGGAGCTGTGCTGCCTCACTCCATGTCACACAAGCCAAACACATGCCAGCTGAGCTATCTGAGCAGCTGATGTCCTTCCATCTCCAATGGGAAACCTGTGTTTCCTCTCTGTGTTGAGGCTCTCTGGGGAAATAACTGGGAGAAAGTTCTAAAGGGCAGGATTGTGTAGCTTTTATTTCCTTGTTGCATAACACATTATGTGAGCGTCTGAAACACCAAGTTAAGACTTATCTTGAATTTAATGATGCTATTGCCCCATTCCATAGCAAACTGCAGGAATCACTAATTACATCTCTCAGAGGCCAAGCTATTCAGCTTATATCAAAAGAGAGACTGGAGAAAATAATTACTGTTAACAAGTGAACTGAAACTATTATGCAAACTTCCCCAGTGAGCAAAAGCTGCAAGCCATAATCTGAATGAGATGGAGGATAATAAACAGCAAACGCTGTTAGAGCATTTGTGCCCTCTTTTAAAAACAACAATAAAACAGACCAAACAAGAATCTGAGAGGTCAGTGCAAGAAATGCAAGTAGAGATTTCTGTCCTAGGGTCACAAAGATAAATTGGGATGCTGATGAGACACTGCTCTTTGCAAAGTCTCTGAACTGAAGGAACAAATTTCATTATTGCTATCATCCAAGCTGGTTGAAGACCAGGTCAAAGCTTGCTTTCCCTTTTCCACACTATCTGCTTCCAGCTGGCTCTGCCAGCTCAGACATTGTGAAGAAAGTTCTCCTCCTCTGGTGAGGAGTGAATGTGTGCTGTAAAGACTGGCTTGAAATAAAACTGGGCCATCTGCCAAACTTGAATTCAGAGCTCTAAGTTGTCCTAAAATAAATACATTTACCTTTACCCACGCGGTGAGGCTCCATCCCATGACTGTTTGCATCCTTTCCACCTCTCCCATGTTCTCTTTACTCACCTCCAGAGTGCCACACCCCATTGTACCTGCTCCCCAAGCCTCACCAGGACTTCTACTGACCCTAACATGGGCTCAGTGTTTGCACGGGGCACTGCAGAAGAGATCTGGGAGCTGCAAACCCACCACGTCCCACAAGAACACATCTGTTGCTGCAGCATCACTGCTAACTTGTGCTACAGTGCATATCAAGCTGTCTTTCCTTCCAAGGCAAAAAGATCTTCAATTACCTTCAGTTAAATTCTCCAAGTGGTGGCTGCTGCAGAGGGCTGGCTTGATGGAATGCAGGGTCTGGCATGTGGCAGGGTCCTTAAAAGCACAAGGCTAAGACAGTCACCAAATCTGGCTGAGGCTGAATCTAACTGTAAGCCTAAGTCTTGCTCTTTTGTTTCCTTAATGAAGATATTGCAATCAATTTTTAGCATAAGAAGAGATTTTTTTGACATCTCAGGTTGCTAATTTGCTTTGAGGCATCTGAGTCCCTTTGAGTATTATCTAGGGAGAGATTTCAGTAAAGTATCTTTTAGGGATTTAATTTTTTTTTTTTTTTAGACATCATCAAAGACAAAATGTGGGGCCAGCTGAGCTGTCAATAAGACTTTCTGTAGCAACTGCTATCATCTTAGAAGAAAAAACCAACCCAAAACCTGAATTAGAAACATTTTTAATTTAAAGAGGGGACTAGAGAAAACATTTTAGGACATGGATGTTGCAGAGTGTGAGAGAGCTGGAACAGCAGAGCAGAACTGAAATTTCACCTGCCATACTTTATGAGACAATGGGAGAAAATAGCAATGAGTTTTATTTGTAGCAAGGTGACCCAAGATGCTTTCACGGCTGAACTCACAACTTGCACAAAATAGTCATGGTTTAGGGTCTATGAGTCAGAAATAAATTTAAACCCTGTATTTTTTATACTGCCCACAGCGCTCGTTTCTTTCTTCTGTATTCTCCTGTCCTTGCTGAGTGTGACACTTAGAGCCTGTGATCTGCAGGACTTTAGAGAAGAGAGGCAGGTGTGATGATAGCTTTAGTCTATTTATATCTACTCAATATGTACTTTTACCTTGAAAATTCTCCCAGGCTCTTTTCACTCTTTATTGAACAATGTCATTGCTGTGGATGACAACACCTGTTGGGAATCACTTACTACAGCCATGTGAAATGCAGCTTATGAGACTTCAGGTGTGTACAAAACCAATCAGGCAATGGAGGTAGATCTGAGGTACCCAGTCAAGCAGAATCAAGCTGAGAACAGCGAGGGAAATTGTCATCACAGAGCACCAGATGACTCAGCACTGCCAAGAATTTTGAAGGCAACAATTTAGAGGTGAGCTTCAGAAAGGCTTGAGGCATTACAGCCTCATTGTTTTCCTCATGAGTTTCTCCCATAATTGAAGCAGGAACTATTCCTTCCCTTGAGTTCAATCCACTTTCTTTGGCATTTCCAGATGTACTGTAACACTTCCAGGTTAATTTCCTGTGATCCCATTACTTCAAATGCTTCACACAGCACTCTTGGGCACCTTAGCAGCATCTGTACATGAGATTATTTAGTAAGATCAGACCACTCTGGCGCCTTCGTTATTTTTCTACCTCAGTTTTTGCACTCCTTACCTGAGATGCAAGTATTCTAAAATGCAAAGTAACACTCAATACGTTACAGGGCTTTCCTCAATGCCACAACTTTTTAAAGAGAGCAACCCAGAGAACACTCTCAAAAACAACTGTCAGCCAATGTCTGGGTTGCACCCTGTATCGGGAAGGTATGCAACTCTGATCTCAGTCTGAGAAGTTCTCCTAATTTATCTAACTGTCAATCAAATACATACATCTCATGCCCTGTACATGGCCCCAAGGATTCATCTGAGTACTGAAAAACAGTTGTTGTCCACTCTGCCATTTGGCTGTGACAAAGAGAAATGAAGGAGGAGCTCAAGGAAACAAGTGCTGCATTGTAAGACTTGTAATGAAAATTACCAGCAAGCAGCAGGTGTGGGAGCACTGAGAGCAGCTGATACAAATGCCTCCCTCACCCAGGCAGTTCCGCCACAGTGGGGTGACCCGGGGGTAGCTGGCTCTGTCAGTTTAGTGAAAGGCCACAGGTGATATTGTGGGCATCCCAGAACCCTGCCCTCCACCCTGACGTGGCAGATTTGCAGAAAGTGACCACACGTATTTTCTCTGAAAGTCGACAGTGCCAGTAACCTTGATCAGGAAGGGAGGAGTAGGAGCTCCTCATAGCAAAAGATATCTATCACTCCTGTTTCTAATCAATCTCCATCGCACATCTCTTCCATATCTCACAGGAACTGAACACTCAAAGGCATTGGAAAAGATGAAAACACAGTCTTTGCATTTGAAGAACTGGGTCAGGCTGGGTATTGCCTTTCTGGCACAAAGATTTATTTTTTATATACAAATAGTGACCACTTCATCAAGACAAGTCCTTTTAATCTGTATAAAGAAATCATATCTTGCCTTTAGTCTTCCCCATGACAAATTTAAGCTTATTGAAGCAATTTGTGTTCTTTATTGCACAGCAATTATCCTGCTGTGAAGGGATGGACTTAATGACCAATCAGGTAATTTCTATTGCTAATTTCTTTGCTTATATCTCAGGAGGGTGCATGCTAAAAATTCTTTTTAATAAAAAGAACTTTCTTAACCTAGTGCATATGATTACATCACTGGTAAAACTCAGATACGTCCTACTTTTTTAATAAATGACTCATGATTTTGCCTGCCTTGCTTTTCAGATGCTGAATGTGGTCCATTTTGTAGGGATCTGATTCATAAGAAGCCTCAAGCATGGCTTTTAAATATGCAGTCCCTTAAAATATTATAAGTTATCTAAACCAAAAGCTCCATAAAACTAGTTGATTGAAAAATTTCATCTGCAATTGCAGTATCTTTCTGTATTGCAGCTGGGGCCAGAGGAAAACTTTTTTTATCAAAGGCATTTGGCTGCACAAGTGTCCTGACAAGAGCCATTTGTTAAGATTAGATGGCAGAGGACAAGCAGAAAATGGTGGAATCAACCGAAAATATGAGCTCATGTCCAATCATTTATTGCCATGTGTAAATTATTTGGTAGCCCAAGCGAGAGTCTGACAAAACTAGCCTAAGGACGGAATGAAGATTGGAAATAATTATCTTGTGGTTTGGGGTTTTTCCCCCCCTCTCTATCTGTACAGCATTAGACAAAGGCAGTGACTCACAGCCCTGTGTGTAGTTCTGGATACTGTGTGTCTCAGGTATGGTCACATACCATGTGTCTCAGATATGGTCTCTTTCCACTCAAAAATTTTTCTTGGGCAGAATGAAGGGATCTCTCACATTTGCCTATGATTTCTGGGCAGCTGGCATTATTTCGAAAGTTCTCCAACCAGCCTATTTTATGCCTGGAACAAGGGGATATATCCTCAGAGCATCAGCAGATTAGATTTGTAGTGCTTGGCCTGCAGGACTAGCACATGGCCATGTGGATGCTGTAGCACGTACGCTCATGGCACGTACCCTTCTCAGGAGCACCAGCTGATGAGCACATCTGTACATGCTCAGGAGGTGTATCATAGAAGAATTGAATATTCTATATGGCTTTTAGTATTTAGATGAGTCTTAAAACTTTAGGAGCATCACCAGTGTTAATTTACCAAATCCAGTAGAGAGCCAGTAAAATTTCCTGAGCATATTAAAAAACGTTGGGTCCCTGTGACTAATCGTGCTGACGCTCACCTACCTGTGTGTTAACTGGAAACCATAGCATGACAAATGCAAAAAAGAATGACACAAACATTATTTCTACGAGTTCTTGAAACTGTCAAGATGTGCAGGTTTTTTCCACAAATACTTGAATAAGGAGCAGGGAGAACTTTCCCCTGCTAATGAGTCAAACTTGAGTCCATTAACTACAAGCGTATTTTTGGTGATTTGAGGGCAAATATAACATTTCCTTGTATAGTTGCATCAGAAAGATGCTTTAAATGACTTCTAAAGTCCATGAATTTTTATCTTCTAAGAGTATACATGAATCTGTGATCTGTACAGCACTTGAATTAACAGCTGCCTGAACCTGGTCAAGACATTGTGAACATTGCCAACAGAGAAAGTTCATCAGACACAGTATAAAACAATGGAAAAAACCAGACCATTCACTTTCAAAATCACCTTGTCATGGTACAGGCGAGCTTTGTGTGGAGAGATGTCAAGCCAAGTTAATGAGAAGCGTCTGCTCTGACACCTGCTGTCCTCGACAAGTTGACACGCTGCAATCATGGAGCAGGGCAGGGGAAGGCGAGCGGCACCCACGGGGCAGCCGAGTCAGGGAACAGGTTCTGCCGGGGAAAGCCAGGCGAAGTCTCACTGGCCCTCTTCCCTGAGAGCTCTGCCACAGCAGACAGCTTTAAATCCACTCTCAGCTGATACATAGCTCTCCCCTGCTGATCTTACTTACTTCTTGGGCTGGCTCCCAGCACCTAGCAGTCATGAGAGATTGCCAGCACTCCATGATGCTGCTCCCACTCCCACAGGAGAAGCGGGAGCCAGAGGACGATGGGGCAATGAGCGGATCTTGCCCTCTTTGGCATACAGCAATAAAACTGTGTGGGTGTCAGGGACAGGAAAGATCTTGCCAGGAGGGGAGTAAAAAAGATTTTTCATTTCTTATTTCCACTTTGTTTCTGATCACTTGCTCTGTTACAGGCTGAAGTGCCAGTGTGTACTTCAGCACAGAAAATGGGAGGCTGAGACAGAGCCTGATCTCACTCGTTGCTAAGAGAGTAACCTAATTTGCAGCAGATGGTGTTTATTGTTACTTCCCATCTGCATGAGGATTAAGAATTCTTCTCAGAAAAAAATTATGCAGCCTGACAGCATCCTGGTATGAACAGGCAAACTTAATTCCAATCAAATATGACTTTTCTGAGCCTTTGGGTAAGCTTAACTGAAATAAAGTTTAGGATTATTATTTTTAAGTGTTTTTTTACTTAATTTCTTTTTTTAGTTGAGACTATAATTTTTTTAATAATATCACTTAAAGTTTCTTGCTGTGCAATTTTAAAAAATGTACAGGAATGTACATTAAAAAATGTACAAGTAAGAGTAAGCATATTGTCTCTGATCAAAAAGTAACTTAATGTCAGAGTTGAGATTTTAAGTTTCAGTTCCCCAAAGCTTAAACCAGGATACAGCCCCACAAAGGAACTGATAGCACATCTTGTCCTTGGCCCCTAGCACTGATAAAAGAGAGCTATGGGTATGGTGTCTGTGAATGATCAGTTCCTTAAAAGCACAGATGTCTCTTTTATTGACTGATTGTGCCTCACAGCACAGCATGTCCTTTTGTACATACTAAGAAACTAAACTTTTATTCAATTCATATAATCCATCTGAAGTCATAAGACTGGTACCAAGGTGGTTAGTACATTGAGCCTTGTTAAAGTCTGCCTGAGTTTTTTTTGTAACACACACTGTAAAATTGTCACCTCGAATATACTGCTACTATCACTTTCAGTTGTGCCTGGGCTTTAATAAGCACAAAAACATTCACCTGACTATAGCTTAGAAACCAGGATGAAACTTTAAAACGGAAATGATAATGGACAAACCAAAAAATAATAGTATTCAAAACAGAGATAGCAAAAAACCCCTGAAGACTGAAATGACAGTTTGTTCAAATATGTGTTTATTAATAACGGCAACTTGCTTAACATGTGGGCCACTCCCCAGACTGGAATGGTTATCCTGTATTTATAGTATTGTTGCCTAAATCTATAGTAAAATCTCTCCGTATTCTTGCTCATAGATTCATTTTTTGATTGGCATGCCCTCTTTTTCTTTCTGCATTTTATACCCTAGAAGAAAAAGCAGTCTGGTTATTTTTCTGCCATTTCTAGAAATCAGGCATCCCCTGGCAGATGGCTGTCGGTGCTTGAGAAGATCAACTGGGTAGTCAGGAAATTGGTGGCATTCCAGTCTAAAGGAATGTGTCTGAGGCCAGTGGAGCTGACCAAACCCCTGCCTGGACTGCAGCAGACAGTGTCCCTTGCACAGCAGCTGCACAGCTGATCTGTACATTCATGGCAAGTCTGAAGCTGCTGGGGTGTGTCTGGTGTCTGGCATAAACAGAAATCGCTCTCTAGGATTTCTTGAAGAGAAGTCTAGAAGTCCTACACACATCAGTAACAGGTATTGTAGGGGTTTCTAATCTAATGCAAAAATCATGACAGAATTAAGTCATTTGATATTCTTTAGACTTGCAGTGCAAAAGGCACAGCAGTGGTGGGACTTTTACAGAAATGTTGGCCAGAAGATGCTTTGCCATCCTAAAGCATATTTATTAAAATCCTCACGTGTATTTTTCCTCTTAATTGGTTTATACAACAATGGCACGTCTGAGCCTTTTTCATTATTTCCTCTGTTGTGGTGTTGCTAGGTGGGCTCCATGTGTGTAAGTACAAGATTACATGCAATATCCATGATATATACACCACAACTCACACATGCATTTTCCCATGCAGAGTTTCTCTTCCACCTTGGTTAGCTCATGCCTCTTAAATTAAATGTGCAAAAAACTTTGCCAGCTTTGTTCCTCAGAATATTTTAACAGAGTATTTGTTTGCCACCTTAAAAATCATCAAGTTCGACAAAACTTGGCAAGCCAAACCAGATCTCTGCTTACTGCACGCTAATAAAATTTGCTCCCATTTCAGATGGAAATACTTCTCCTCTAAATCTTGTGCTCTTTAAATAATTTTTTACCCTTTGGAAAAAGTGCACAGATTTCTATGTTTCTGCAAATCATTAGTGACATCCAGTGGCTAAAATGCTAAAAATTCATAATTCCTATTATCAAGGGACACCTAAATTTCCATCTCTTTCTCTAAGAGATACCTATTAGAAAAAGGTGAAAAATTCTGTTCCCCAGCTCTTCCAAAACACATTGTGGATTTGATTAAATCTCACTGAGCTTGCAACATACAACTCTTATCTTTCCTTTGTGGTAACTATAAGAAACTATAGAGCTCCCCTAAGGAACCATAGAGCTCCGTTAAGAAATCAAATGGCTGAAACCATGCCACTTTCAATCAAAACATAGATACATATCACAATGCAAAACAAACAAACGTGAAAATGCTGAGAAATATAAATCAAATGCAGATAAGGGTTTCACTAGGTAGTGTTCCAGGGAGGGGTGTGCCTGACAGAATGAGACATGCTGAAGAAACAATATGGAATGAAAGAAAAGGAACAGTAGTGATCTTCTGGACAGTCACAGTATTGCAGAACTACAGAACTAAAGAATGAGTTGGCTTGGAAAGGGGACCTTTAAAGATCATCTAGTTCAACTTCCCTGCCATAGGCTGAGACATCTTTCACTAGCCCAGGTTGCTCAAAGTCCCATCCAGCTGGATCTTGAACAATTCTAGTGTTGGGGCATCCACAACTTATCTGGACAACCTATTCCTGTATCTCACCATTCTCATTGTAAAAAATTTTCTTCCTTATATCCACTCTAAATCAACCTTCTTTCAGTTTAAAATCATTGCTCCATGTCCTGACACTACAGGCGTTGTTAAAAAGTCTTTATCCTTCTTATAAGCCCTCATCTTCACACTGAAAATGCTCAATTCTTTCAGCCTTTCTTCATAAGAGAGGTGTCCAAGCCTTATGATGATTTTCATGGCCCTGCTTGTGAATAATGCAGCCTTGATCAAAAGTTTAACAGATATTTTTGGGCAGAGGAGATCTAGCTCTATAATCTAACTAAATCTATCATATCTAACTAAAGGAGATCTGGCTCTATAAACCAATGCAACATTGTGCTGTTGTTTGAATGTTCTGTCTTAAAAAGTTAGCCTTTTGTAATTTCTTGTAGTAAGCACATTATCAAAGTAATAAACAATTCTGTCATTTGTTTCCTCTCCTGATGGAAATAAATTTATAATCCCTGAATTTTGGGTAATAGTTTGCTGAATCAGGTATATGCAGTTATCTCAGCTCCAGTCTTGCTACTTCTGTAATGCCTGGGGTATCACTGAACTCCAATTAGCCGGCTAACAACTGAGAAGAAATTTTCAGGTTAACTCAAAATAATTAAGTTCCATTTTGAGAGTTTTCCTAACTGTCATTGTGAGCACGTCAGGAGGAGCTGAAGGTGGAAAACCACAGCCTTTTTTTTCAGCTATGTGGGGCTCTGAGGCAGGATGTCTTGAGATAAGCATCTCCTTTATGCTGTGCCTTCTCTGAGTGTGGCAGCTCAAGCATGAGAGAGCTGAAACCTCCTCCTTCACTCCTCTCCCCTCCTGCCTCTCTCCTTTCTCATGTCACTGTACTCAACATATCTTTGATGTAAAGTATCAGTCTGTACTTACCCCATCAGGACAAGGACACAATTCTAAAACATTTTAAGATGATGTATGTTCAAAACTGGTTTAAGCTGGCATACTTTCATACTGCAGTTCTACATAGTATGTATGTTCACTACAGATCTTGTAGCATGTGCCACAGAAGCACAGACTATCCCAGTCTGGAAAAAAACCTCCAGAGATGTTCTGACTCAACCTTTCATTAGAAGGGGAGCCTAGGTGAAATTATTTAGCACCCTGTCCAATTGCATCTTGAAAACCTTCAGTGATGCAACCATGGGCACTTCTCCATGTCCCTGGGGAGGTTGCTCCAGTGAGTGATTGTCTAAAAAATTGCTTTTTTGTGTCAAGATGCATGTTTATATCATACATATAAATTCATATTTTGATACATCCACATACCAATTTTGATACACCACGTACATTACTGCAATGTTATAGTTGTCTTCCAAGACCCATCACGTGAGGAATTTCCAAACTTCTTCTTTAACTTGGACTTCTTCTTTATTTAGGACCAAGTCTTTTTTAATCTACTTACTGACATTAAGCATGACTAGACCCTCACCAACTCAGTAGTCTTCTTAACACCTCTGGAGTTGAATTACTGACAGTTAACCACAGAAATCAGAAGCATTCACTCACTGACTTCAGTGTTCAGGACTGGAGTCAGGTATATAAACTCTTCTACATTTTTTCACGTATTTAATTCAGTTTCCAAAAGAAAACAAAATAAAGGCACTCAGTAAGATGCCAATATTAGGAAAATGTCCTTTTCTCCCTTCTGAACTTCTATTTTACTAACTGATGCTCTTTGTTTTTAACATCTCCTGAAAGCAGCTAACATAGAATATTTCACAGTTTTGTTGGAGGGCCAGAAGATACATTGATGGAGGTGTCATCTTAGGAAGGCAAAGTACTCAAAATAATACATTAACACTGGCACCTCAGTTTTCCTAACGCTACCTAAATTTTTGAAGCTTCTCAGCACTTGGAGTGTTGCAGCACATATTAGCTGTTGTATATCTGTCCCTACATGTTGTACACAGTTACACTTTTCCCATTTATCATAAATTGTAGGTGATGTCTTCAACTCTTTTAAATAATAAAACCAGAGATGACTTTCAAGAATGTGGTGGAAGGTAAAACTAACTGCTTTTCTTCCCAATTTAACTGGTATACACTGATATTTCCAAGATAGTGGATTGATCACTGGCAGCCTTCAGTAAAATGATGATACAATTATCCTAAACATAATTTGTTGTATCATTATTCCTGCCTTGAAATGTTCTTTATTGAGAATAAAAAAAGAGTCCTGGAATCTTTAAAATTCAGTGCCCACACAACAGCTAAAAGTAGCTCTTCTACGCTCAGGCACCTCCATTATCCTTATTCAGATAATAACAATAATACTGAGGCAGACTTTCAGGTGCTCTCTCTTCATTCATATAATGGGTCCATTAATGATATGTAATTCAAAACTGCAGATTAAATGGTGATCAAAGTTTTCAATAAATTCTTAGGTGCCACGTCTTTGTGATTGGAAAAAGCATTTAAAACTTTATTCTCTAAGCCAGGAAGCGTTGGAATGACAGTAACAGGAATCAGGAAAGGAAAGGAATAAAGGGGCTTGTAGTGCAAATGGGCTAAGTAAACACAAGCAACAGAAGTATGGGGAGCTTTGCAGGACTCTTTGGAATGGCTAGCTCTCACTGCTCTGCCTATCTCTTCCTTCTTGGAGAAATTTTACTTCGTGCACCACTGCCCCCGGTGAAAATGGCTGCACAGAGACACAAGGCATGTGGAAATAAGCTACGACTCCTAATTCTAGTTGTAGCATTAACTTACTGAAAGTGCCAGACTGCCATTGCAGTCTGCGCTGGTAAATGATTAAGTTCCTCAAACTTTGTATTTGAATTTAAAATTACATCAATAAATATAAAGAGTGTAAGAGCTCATCAATAAACAAATTCAAGTTAGAAGCATACTTTTTACTTCCTCAAAGTACTTCATAATTAGAGCTTTGTAAACAAAACCATAAATGGCAACAGCAATTCTTTTTAGAGCAAGCCTTGTCCTAGCTAGTACACTTAGAAGAAGTAGGTGTAACTACTTGTTAAGAAGTTAACATTAAAAGCTGGTTAGAATTTTAATTTCAAGCATCCAGCTTGTTAAATTAAAATGTGGCTAAGCAATAATGTGGCTTTGTTCCTGTACCAGAATGTAGATATTTCAATATCACAGTTTAAGAAACCTGACACACACAGCCATATCTATTGCAAAAAAGTGCCAATGTAGATTTGTGAGGTGGGTGTATTGTTTTCTGCTCTCCATCTGACAACATATGACAGCTCTAAATCATGCCTGCCAACCTCTGAGATCTCTGAGAGGGTTGGACACTCTGAAACATGTCAGTCTTGGAAAGCTTTCCAAAGGGACAGGGTGAAAGCAAGCAGGGGCAATGAGCACACAAGGAGGCAGCCAGCAGGTGCACATGTCCCCCGTGTTCACCACTGACTCACTTGGCTCTTCATACCCCCAGTAACCCAGGAAAGTCCTGAGAAAGTCAGTGCCAGCCACGAATCACGGGCACAGATCTCTGCTGGTTACAGACCAGCCGGGCTCTGGCACTGCCGAAGAACTTAGGATGGGAGGTACGTGTTGGTGCTACCAAAATGTTGGCTGCCCAAGAGGTCTGGGGTTTCCAGCCCAGTGTACCTCTGAGTCCACGTTCGTCAGGCCTGGGGAGTCTGTCATTATCCACAGAGCAACTGGCAGAGGAACAGTTGTACAGGATGCACCTTTACAACTCTCTGGTAAGGCACTGGGATAGCTCCTCATTTGAGCTCACTGAGACTAAATCAAATCCATAAAATGCTCATGTGAGGAAAGAGATCATTTGCTGAAATGTAAGTGACAGCAGGGAGGCTTTCTAGAGCTAAATTTGTCTTCACTAAGTCATCAGCAACCTTGAACAAAAGATTTTGAAGGAAACATGAGCCTAAGAAGAGATTCTGCTGAAAAGGATGGGGGAAGTAAATTATGCTCTGACTCAGTTCCTGTTACTCAGGATCACATGGGCACAAACTACAATAAATTTAAACATGAGAAAAAGCTTATTTTGTTTTAAAGAATGGTCAGACCCTGGCATTTCTTGCCTATAGAGGCTGGGTATCCTCCACCCCTGGAAATACATAAAACCTGAGGAGACGTGGCTGTGAGCTACCAGATCTGAGTGACCCTGCTCAGCTTCCGTTCCCTGGAGCCCTTTCCTGCTCTGCAGCCCTGCGACTCCATGGTTTGTGCCGTGGGCTCTGCTGGCTGGGCCCTGCAGCCGTACATGACTGGGTCAGTTTGGTGCGCTCGGTGCCACTGTGGGGCACACACCAGGCACCCACAGCAGCAGCACAGCTCAGCTACCCTGACATCTCAGGGTGGCAAGAGCCATAGGTTTGGGTTAGATATCAGGAAGAAAGTCTTTGCTGTCAGGGTGGTGAAGCACTGGAACAGATTGCCCAGACAAGCTGTGGATGTCCCAACTCTGGAAGTGTTCAAGGTCATCTTGGATGGAGCTCTGAGCAACCTGGGCAAGTGGAAGGTGTCCCTGCCCGTGGCATGAGTGTTAAAGCTAGATGATCTTTAAGATCCATTCTGACCTAATCCACTCAAGGACATCATCCTTTCCAACCCAAATCATTCAAGGACATTGTGGCGCTGGAGCATGTCCAGAGAAGGGCAGCAAGGCTTGTGAAGGGTCTAGAAACATGGCTTATGAGGAACGGCAGAAGGAGCTGGGCTTGTTTAGTCTAGAGAAGAGGTGGCCCAGAGGCTATGTCATTGCTTTCTGCCTGAAAGGAGGTTGTGAGGTGGGGACTGATCTCTTCTCCTATGCCTGCACTGAGACGATATGGGGAAATGGCCTTAACCTGAGACAGGAGAGATCCAGGTTAGATATTAGAAAAAAATTTTACTGGTAGGGCGGTCAGGCATTGGAATAGGTTGCCCAGGGAAGCAGTGGAATCAAGAGGCATCTGGATCTGGCTCTGGATGACATGGTTTACTGGTTTAGGAGTTACAGTGGTAGGGCTACTGGACGATCTGGATGAGGGGATTGAGTTTACCCTTTGTAAATCCACAGGACACAGAGTTGGGTGTCAGTGTTGAGTGCTGGGTCCTACACTTTGGCAACAGCAACCCCATACAGGCTGGAGGAAAGGTGGATGGAAAGAGGACCAGAGAGAGGGACCTGGTGGTGCTGGTTGACAGAAGAAGAACATGAGCCAATGTGCTCCCAGGTGGCCAAGAAGGCCGATGGCATCCTGGCCTCTATCACTAATAGTGTGCTCAGCAGGACCGGGGCAGTGATTGCCCCTCTGTACTTGGCACTGGTGGGGCTGCACCTTGAGTTCAGTGACCAGTTCTGGGCTTCTCTGCTCAGAAAGAACATTGAGGTGCTGGAGTGTGTCCAGAGAAGGGTGATGGGGCTGGTGAAGGGTCTGAAGTGTCAGTCCTGTGAGGAGCAGCTGAGGGAGCTGGGAGTGTTTAGCCTGGAGAAAAGGAGTCTCAGGGGGCACCTCACTACTCCTCCCCACAACTGCCTGAAAGGAGGCCGTAGCCAGGTGGGGGTCAGCCTATTCTTCCAGGCAACCAGCGACAGGATGAGAGGAAAGGGCCTCAATCTGTGCCAGGGAAGGTTTAGATTGGACATCAAAAGGATTTTCTTCACAGGAAGGGTGCTTGGACATTGGATTGGGCTACCTAGGGAAGCGGTGGAGTCACTGTCTCTGGAGGTGTTTAAGAAAAGACTGGCACCCAATGCCACGACGGCGGCATAACTGCGACGGCGGTGTCCAGTGACAGGCTGGGCTCGATGATCCCAGAGGCGTGCTCCAACCCACCCGCCCCCGTGACTCCCGCCCGTCCCCCGCAGAGCCCGGCCAGGCCGCCCCCGAACGCCCCCGCCCGACGGGACCCCGCCCGCAGTGCCACCCGGAGCCCTCCAGGGGGCGCTGTGCCGGCGGCCGCGCCCGGCGGTGCCGCGCTGGCTGAGGGGGCGGTGCGGGCTCCGGGCCCGGCATGGAGGCCAAGATGAACCTGCCGCGGGGCCCCGAGAACCTCTGCTTCGACAAGGACGAGTTCATGAAGGTGCGCGGGGGCCGCCGGGGCCAGAGGGCTGTGGAGGGATGAGGATGGGGGTGGCGGGTTGCCTGCGGGAGAGAGCGGCCCGGAGCCTTGGTCGAGATTTTAGAGTTCCGCCACGGCCCTTCCCCCGGCCGGGGGCTGCGAGAAGCGCCGAGGGTGTCACTGCCGGCGGGATCCGGGAGGCGGCCGTGCCAGGTAGGGCCGGGCTCTGGAACTGACAGGAGCGAGAGGCCTCACTGCGTGGAGAGCGTAGAGTAGTTCTCAGTACTGAATTCCACTCTTGGCTGTTGTTTCGTGGTTTGTTTGGTTTTTTAAGTCAGTTGTATTTTGGCGAGCTGGTCTTTGGATGTTCAGCCCCACGACACTGTGCTTTTCAGCCTAAAACCCGAGAGTTTAACTACTGAGTTAAGAAGCCTTTTGCCCACTAGAGCTTTAGTTTGGCTAACTCACAGGCATATGGAGTGCTTTATTTTGGGTGTTTTCCTTGTGTGAACTGTTTACTTACATCCTCCTCTCTTTCCTGTTTCACTTTCAGGCAGATTTTGATGTTGATCACTTTGTATCAGACTGCAGAAAACGTGTGCAGTTGGAAGAGCTCAGAGAGGATCTGGAGCTCTATTACAAACTCCTTAAAACTGCTATGGTAGAACTCATAAATAAGGACTATGCAGATTTTGTTAATCTCTCAACAAATCTAGTAAGTGTTACTGGTTGTACTGTATAGTTCAGGCGTAATGTGGTTCAGTGAGATTTTTAGTTTTCATATTAAAAGTGTGTGGCTTTTATTTTGACATTTTATGGTTTAAGGTATCTTGAACTGAGTTCTCTAATCCTTGCACTGAGACACTATTCCTATAGAACTTAGCTGCTGTACTGAATTGCTGTTGGCCTGTAGTAAATGTTTTAGATGTATGCATTTTGTCTTGAAAAGCTGATTTGTTAGGGAGTTAGATTCAGGGCAAACTTTGTTTCAAACTGTCAGCACTTTTAAAATTGAAGGGAATAAATTATTTAAATGGAATAGCAATGATAAAAGTAAGGCTGTTCTGGAGGATTCTTTTAGGAATCTTTAAACTTTTTGTATAGTCGAAGTATCTTAAAAAAAACCCCAACTTTGTGTCTGAAAATTGTAATTGTTCCAATTACACAGATTCAAAGACTGAGACTTAACATACTTCTGAGACGAAAAAGTTCCATAGGTGAAAATTTTGTTTATCTTTTGGCTTTGTGTGAAAGCAGTCTTATATCTTTATGCTTGTATTTGAGATAACATATTTTTGCATTGAATTTAAAACTGGACATTATAAAGGAAGTTAAGTTTTCTCAATGCTCTTTCAGTATCTGTAAAATGATAGGCTTTGTCAGTAATTCACATATGATCTTATCAAAAAAATAATAAATGTGTTTGTGGTAATTTCTTTAGGTTGGCATGGACAAGGCTCTCAATCAGCTTTCAGTACCCTTGGGACAGTTAAGGGAAGAAGTTATGGTATGTTCAAAACAATCACTGTCAGCAGCTGGGTAAACCTCAGCTCGCCCTCATATGATGTACAGAACGTCTTCTACTCAAGTTAATATTTGTTACAATGAACTTCTCTGAAAACTGATATCTTAGATTGCTAGTAGAAACATTGTGTTTTCAAGCACTTGTATTGCAGTACATTTATGTTTCCTATAGTGCATTTCAACCAAGAGATAAAGAGTTGCTAAAATTTGACAAATGAATAGACTCTTGCAAGACAAGTGTATGGAGATATCTTGAAGCTGTTTTAATATTTGAGTAACTTAAAGATGGTAGAAAATTCAGATGCAGCACAGTCCCTTTATGGACTTACTTTGCTCAGTGTGTGGTTTAACCATAAAACATCACCCTCTTGAAGGTGCATCTTATTCTGGCTCTCCCATACTGACTTGGTATTTATAGGAAGGGGCAATTTATGACTATCTTGGCAGCCAGTTCAAAGGTATGCTTGCTGCATGAATGTGCCTTCAAAATATCACACCCTTTGTATCTAACAGAAAACAGGGTCAGCTAGCATAGAGAAATCCTTTTTACATGAAAAGTACAATTTAAAACTGATTTATAACTTCGATTGCAAGACATAAAAATGTAGTTTTTGCCTGTTTTTAGGTAAAGGTCATTTGTTCTCTCTAAGGTACTAAAAGAATGGTTATGCTGGAAATAATTATATTTGCAGTGGCAATACCTAAGGAGCAGGTTCTAGTTTCAGTTATTTGGTTGTATTTATGGCTTTTTCACTTTTATGTACAATAGCTTTTGTTAGTCCCATAATCTTATTAATCTGTGTCCTAAGTTTAGATTATTTTTTAGGTGTTTTTCAACCCTTAAATGGGAAGCAAGCTTTACATACTGACTTTTTCTCTCACAGAGTCTTAAGTCATGTGTCAGTGAAGGAATTCAAGCAGTAGATGACCGGATGACTAAACAAGAGGACATTAGAAGAAAAAAGGTACAACAGATAAATTACTACCTTTAAAATATCATCCTTAGGATGACTTTGATTTTGCCATTAACCCAGAGAAAATGAAATTTAGGAAGTTCTAGGCTGTCTAGAACTGTGTGCAGGATTTTGTACTTGTAAAATGTATTGAAATTTTGGTTGACAGACTTCATATTTTACAGTGTCTAGTTGATCATAAATCTTTGTTTTACTGTAGTTGCTCAAAACAGATGTTTGATTTAGTTGGCCCCGCCCGCAGTAGTTATAGTTTTTTTTAGTTATAGTTGCTCTTGTTTCTGAACTGCAGTAGCATATAAATTTACTTATTATGAATGGAGCTGAAGTATAGCTGTTTAATTTTTATGGGCAGGAGACACACTAACATTTGTCTTTGTACTTAACTTTGAAAAACATCTGGGATAGGAACAGCTGTTCTACATCTGTGACAAACATTTATTTGTGGCGTTTTATGGACTCATGTGAGCAATACTTCAACCGAGACATGGCTCAAGTGTTAAGACAAAGGGGGAAAACTTAAAACCAGAAAAAACCCAAAGAGCTATGAAACCATCTAAAATATATTCTTTAGGTGATGTCAGTTGGGATTGGGGTTAGACGTGAAAAATCTTTCTTTAATTACAGGTGTGTGTCCTGAGACTTATTCATGTTATTCAGTCTGTCGAGAAAATTGAGAAGATTCTACATTCCCAAGGCACTAAAGAATTGTCCTCATTAGAGGGAAACAGGTAAAAAAATTGTAATGTTCGGTTTTGTTTGTAATTGATGGGATTAACTTAATTCATGGTGTTGTTGAAGGTGATTTTACAAGCAGTAGGATGTATCTTTAGAAATGTAACTCTGATGGAATAAATCAGTGTAATTTTAGTATTTTCTTGATTTTAGTCTTCTGCTAGCCAGTCATTCAGAGAACGTGTAACTCAGACTCCAAATTTCCAAATTCCTCATAGTGCTTTCAGTAAGCAAGCTTTATGAAGTTGGTGTGCAGTCATTTTATTTTACTTTATTTTATTAGAAGTCACTAATCTTGTCATGTTTGAAGTACTATCTACAGTTTATTCCAATGTCATTTGTAAGTGAAACAAAATAGTTTTTCTTGTTTTCCCTGCTTATGTGTAAGTGAAAGGGCTGCTGCAAGATTAGCTGAAGGCAGGCAAGGCAAACCTAGTACAAGGAAGGTGTTTGACAAATTCCTGTCAAACCTTTTCCTCTGCCTTTGCTGAGGATTGGAAGATGTCTTTCAGCCATGTTTGGAACTGATGTATTCAAGTCATGCACTTGAAAGGCTTGACTGGGATGCAAGTACAATTTAAGCTGGAGGGAAGACACAGTGTGAGACTGTCTCTTCAGCTCAGTGTGCTGGATCACATGGTAGTGGGGGTAGGTGTACCAGAAAGTAGGTTGATACCTAGAGGGACAAAATCAGATGTTTTCAGTCAGGTGCAGAATTAAGTTTGCAATTAAGATCATACTTGAACAACTGAAAATCAGGCTCATTATTGGGATTGTGTGGACTTGAGATGGGCATGACTGTTTCTCTAGAGATTACTATCATTAGTTTTACTATATAACCAAGTAAGAAAGAAACAAATCTGGATGGTGAAGGTCACCTGGTGCAGTTTCTGACCTCTCTTAAGACTGACTTTTCATGTGATAATAAAACTGCCATCTAGAAAAAAGTGCTTCATACTGCTGAGGAAAGAGCTTAAGTTCCTCTCAGCTTGTGCTTCACCCACTTCATGTTAGAGCTGCAAAACAGTGCTGATGATGTAGCGTGCTCCAGATCATTATTGCTTGATTGCAATAATTATAGTAGTACCTATCAGAATTCAAAATATTTAAACTAAAAAATTGAGAGGAGTTCTATCTATCTGTTACAGATGAGAGTGAGATGGTTTGAAAGGATCTAACTGTGTATTCTCATTTTGTATCATCTCTCTTCTAGTCCGCTTCTAACTGGACAAGTTTTAGAGAGAATTGCCACAGAATTTAATCAGCTACAATTTCATGCAGTACAAAGCAAAGGAATGCCCCTTTTAGACAAAGTGAGACCAGTAAGTATTGCATGACACTTAACACTTGCACAGTCAAGCAAAACCAGTGTAATTGGAAGACAAATGCCTTTCCACAGAGTTTTATTGCATTAATTTGTGGAGAAAAATGGGTTTCATGAGGTCATTTTTATCAGTTGACTAGAGCTATTGCTTTTTCTGAGGATTTATGCCCTGTTTGCTTACTTCTTTAGGATGCATTACTGAGAATAAGAGTGGGAAATACGACCGACGTTTTTGTCAGCCTAATGCGTCATGCAGTTCATCTGCTTACTGATACTGGGGCCTCGTTCTAGAGATTTATGTTGGATTTGTTAGCTGCAGTTTACAGAGCACAATATAAATGGAGTGTACCTACACAGTGGCTGGCTTGAGTATGTTTCGGCTCCAGACATCCATGGAATCACGTTTTTAACATGGACAGTTTACAAGACTCCTCTGGCCACTGAGTTACCAAACTTGGATAATAGCAGCAGTGAGCATGAGCAGCAGAGTAATGTATGTGGTGGGAGAACATTTGTCACGTAGCTTCCTTAATGCTGTTTGCCAGGACTTCTGTCCTGTACCTGTTGTTGCTAAGGCTCGTCAGAATGTAGCTTTCATGGCTAGTCAGCAGTTGGGTTTCTGGCTTTGCACATTGAGTACAAATTCTATGAATCACTTTAGGATGGATGGACACAAAACAGCGTGTGAAAAGGGAGAGAAGAAATTTTACTGGCTATGTTCATAGTTCAGCTCTGACTACCTTAATGTGTGTTGCTGAACTTCCTTCAAATGCAGAGTTATAGGGACCGTCTTGGGCCAGGAGTATATCTGCAGGTAGTATAGCAGTGAGTCAGATCTAGTAGAAAAGATGTCATGGGAGATCAGGAAAAATGGTTTGCAAAAATGAGGATATGTATAGACTGAAGAAGCTGTTTGGCAGAAGCCAGAAGGAATCTAATTGCTTTGGTGTTTGCTAGTGTCACTCAGTGTCATTGGTTTGTGGTAATTTGAAAAGTACTGCTGGATACACGCTGTCTGTTTAGTCTCTGCCAGTGAGGGATAAATGCTACAATTGTTATCCCTGGTCACTCATTGTAAATCTTTTGTTTAATGTCACATACTGATTCAGTTGAACAAGGAACAATTATTGACTTACTGCCTCAGGATAAGGTAGACCTGACATAAGTTACCATATAGTTTACAACATATAGAAGATAATAATTGCCTTTAGTTTTATTATAATAAATCCTGTCTTATATGGCATCAGTAACCCATTAAGTTTGTGTTAATGGCCATTCAACACTGGCAGTTATCAAATTTTTGTACTTTTCAAGTAAAGAAAGTTGAGTTAAGTACATCTGGATGAATTTACTTCGACAGTGATGACAAGGCTTTGATTTTGGCTTTTTATGACTATATTTTCTTTCTTTGTAGCGTATAGCTGGAATAACAGCCATGTTGCAGCAGTCTCTGGAAGGGCTGCTCTTGGAAGGCCTTCAAACTTCAAACGTTGACATAATACGCCACTGTCTACGCACTTATGCAACAATTGACAAAACACGAGATGCAGAGGCATTAGTTGGCCAAGTGCTTGTAAAACCTTATGTAGATGAGGTAAGATAACATAAAAAACTTCCAGCTGTTTTCCAAACATGCTTATTTTTCCTGTGAACCTCCAGCTTTTGTTAACAGCTTCAAAATATCTTTGTGGAGAGAACAGGAGAACTGAGCCACAACAAAATGCTAATTTGGTGGTTGTCGCTATTTAAGAAAAAAAGGATGGAGGAATTCTCTTACCTGCCTGTCACCAATTTCAGGTTATATCCAGTTGGGATTCTTTTTCTTACCTCCATTTTTCTTGGGCTAAAGAACAAAAAACCAAACCTCTTCCATTTAGGACAAGTTTCCATTGGGTGTCTGCTAAGTGCTGTAACAGCTGCTACAGTGTGGGACATGTCACTTTCCCCTCGGTTTTCTCAGGGTCAATTCTTTCACCACTTCTGCACCATTCCACTTGTTTATGTAGCAAGAGACAAATGTGTTCAGACATGTGGAATAATATCAAGAAACAAGCTATTGTTCTTTCCCTACTGTCTTCCTTCTCTTTATGGCAGAGATTATCCCTTTTCACTGAGTATGAGGTACTGTCCAGACAAACTGATTTGGTAGCTGCATTAAAGGCTTAGCAATGTCACAGAAGGTGCTTCGCTTTGGCTTGCCTGTATTTGGGATTGGACCAACCACCTCAACATTTAGAAGGAGTTTTTACTTTATTCTGAGTTTGATTAGCTTTTACCAGTTGCCTGTTTAACTTGACAGACTGCGTCAGGTGACAGTGATGTGGCAGTCGGTTGAGAGCCAGACACAGTGGCTCAATATTTAAAAGAAAAGATCTCCTTCCCATTTTTGGGGCCAGTCTTGGCAGTTAAGAATGCTGCTTTAAAGGAAGTAATAATTCAAGCCGGCAAGTTATACTTGGAAAATATAATTTAAGAAAAGTAATATACTGACTATCCCAGTATTTGAGGTTATAGTGTTTAAGAGTTTTGTGACTCTTGCATTACAGCGTATTTTATATTCACTTTACTGGCATTTAACATTAAGCTGTTCCTGGCAGGTGATGGTGGAGCAGTATGTGCAATCCCACCCTAATGGCCTGCAGGCTATGTACAATAGGCTGTTGGAGTTTGTTCCTCATCATTGCCGTCTCCTGCGGGAAGTAACAGGGGGAGCAATTTCCAGGTAAATATCTTGGGCTTCTCAGCTGCACTGAAGTTTCTACAAGTAACTTCACTAATGCTTTGAAATCCTTTGCATGATCAGCTTTCATGCACTAATGATTTATCTGGCCTTTCCTTAAGATTCGTAGTCAAGTTTGATTTCTATCTCATGCCTGTGTTTTTCAAAACAAAACAGTGAACAGACTTTCCTGGTGCTGCAGCCCAGACCTTCAGAGGAAGCAAAGACAATCCTGTATTTCAGTAGTTGAAGTGAGTCCTGTGCATAATACAGTGTGTCAGATGACTTAGTTTTTTGAACTCATTAAATGTGATTGTGCACTTCATCCAAGGAGAAGAGCATAATAAAGCTATTAAAATATGAGTTCAGAAGTTATTGAGTTGTTAGTGCACATCAGAAAAGTGGGGATGATCCTCAGAGGTTTGTCCGATTTATTGCATGTACCGAAATGACAGATTTAATTTATTTGTGCTTCCACTGTGTTCTCAAAAAGTGCTTAATTCCTTATGCAATTAAATTGCCTGTTTTCCAAGATTAAATAATTCAGGTCTACTGAATCGTGTCCGTTTATTCATCTGTTTGCAGGATGGTTAATATAGTAGGCTGCTGTAATTAGCAGAACTATGGATGTAGCTCCTAGGGACTGCAGAATTACATTTCTAATTAGTCATTCATTGCTGAGTTTTTTATGACTCCTAAGTTTTACTAATATTTTGATTCTTTTAATCCCTCAGCAAGTTTTAATTGTTCTTAATAATGGAATGTTTCTACTTTGTAGTGCAGTGTACTAAATTGGAATTGAATGCTTTTATCTCTTCTGCTCTCAATTTTTAAGTTTTCATAATCAAGGTAGGTTTTAATCTTTTGATCAAACACAATAGGTATAAATACAGCTTGGAATAATTAGGAAAAAGTTGTTCTTTTCTTGCATTAGTCACATTATTCCTACTTGGTAGGTCTTGGAAGTTTGGAGCTATTAAAACTTGAACTGTGCCAATAATAGGATTTCTCAGCTGAAATGTACTAGTTTTCCAGTACACGCTTGCAAAATATACGACTGATAAATTTTTAAAACACTTTGAGAGTTACAAAAAAACACCTTGGATTTGATGAGACTGTGGAATCAGATAAGGACTCTTCAAAGGAAGAACAGTTTAGGGAATCAGTATAGATATGTTAAAAAATTTCATTGCATTTTATCTAGTGCAGTGTGTTTATTTTTTGGCGATTCCTGCCTCCAAATAGAAGCCTGATGGTAAAAATGTAACCATGGAATAATTGCAATTTTTTCCAGTGAAAAAGCAGATATTGTTCCTGGATATGATTTCTTAGTGAATTCAGTGTGGCCAGAAATAGTACGTGGTTTGGAAGAGAAATTACCATCACTTTTTAACCCTGGAAACCCAGATGTGTTTCATGAGGTAATTAATTTTCATTTTTTCCATTTCGAATTTCTGTGACACACACAAGAATTGAAAGAGTCATGTTCTCTGGCTTCTTCCCCTCTACTGCTTTTTTTTGCTTTTGTTTAAATTCATGTTGTTGTGTGGCTTGGAAGAGGAGGTTATCTCAAACCACTTGGTTCAATTTTCATAGGAATTAATTCTTTCCTCAAGTTTGTTACGAGAGCTCATACAGAAGTTATTGGACACAGTTTAGAATGAGTGATGGTTCAGATGAATTAGTTTTCATTTTGGGAGTAGAATTGCAATGCTGTTGAAGGTGGGAGTGGATGACTCCAGTGTTCACTCAAGTTTAGAACTTTTGCATAGCAAGAGCTGTCATGTTAATTAAATACCTGGGTTGCAACTTGTTTTTTACTGTGGGAAGATTAAAAAAATTCTTTGTTTCACTTGTTTGTTTTAGCTTTTGCTCTCTTGCAGTACTGCAGATTATGTTGTGACTATAAACACAAGTCAACTAAAACCTGAAAATACTTGGCAGCGCCATCAGGTTTAGAAGACAGATAGTATTTCTCTGGTATCACAAGCTTACGTTAAATAATGAATTTAAAGTACTTGTCACTCTTGTATTTTCTTCATTGGTAGTGCTGCTCTGTCCCTAAAACATAATTTTTCACTAATGGGGAAATAGATTACTTGTTCTAGTATGAAAATTGGCTCTGGCAGTGCTTTACACTATGTCACAAATAGAAAGTATGAACTCTCTGCTTTTCCTCATATCCTATCTGCTTGTGTTTAACCATGATTACTGAAAATTTTGGATTTTTTTCCCCTGGCAGTTTTGACTTGTGATTAGTGTGAAACATTTTGTTTTCAAGATAGAGAATGGGAGGCAGTGATAAATTATATGAAGGAAGACATTGTTGACATATCAGGACAAATGACTTAAGGAAATGCTGGCTTGCCAGTCGAAGTTTATTAGGCATGTGATTCTTCATGTGTTCCTGCAAAACTGCTTTTACTAAACACTTAGATATTTTTCCTTGAAATTTAAGATCTCTTTTGTACAGATAGATTGAATAAGTGAAGGCAGGTAGGCATGACTCAGTGTGCTTGCAGTGCTATCTCTGAATAAGAAGCAAATTACATGGATGTCGAAGAAAGCTGTGGTAGCGCCATGCAAGTGACACTGTAATGTGTTCCTTCTCCCTCATGAGAATTCTTAGTTTACCATGAAGTTTTAGTCACTCTTCAAGCTTTGACCTTATGCCCTACATACTGCAGATTGTGAGCCTTATTGGGTTTTTGCTGTGCTATGCTTCATGATGTACAGAAGTCTATTGTGTCTTGAGAAAAGCTGGGTTTGCTTAAAAGGCCTGTCTTATGTTACACTGATACTGGCCAACAAAGGCATTGTGTTTATTTAAAAAAAATCCAGCAATCCGAAAAAAGACCCCATAAAAAGCCAACACCCACCCATGACTTCCAGGTAAGTCATGTAGTAAGTCCAAAGTACTTTCCTGACTGTTTTTGACTACTTAAGTGACTTAGAGTCATTAAAATCATTAAAATATTTTACTTTAAAATCAATACAAAGTTGAAATGCCAAGTGTAAAAATGCTATTACACCTGTCTGAAGACTGATAGTTCTGAATTGAGGGAGGGAAAAACTCTTTAAAATTGTTTTCTTTACTGATGATGAGCCAAGTAATGCTACAGAAATTTTAGATAATAATCTTTCATTTCCATTTTCTAGGTTGATAGAAATGCAGAACAGTATTTTTCTCCATATTTATTTGCATATGTATCTATGTATAGGTTTAATGCTGAAAAGTTTGACTATGCAGTGTTTTCTGTTAAGGGGTTTTTAGGTGTAGAGGAGAGAGAGGGAGTGAAACATTTGTTTTAAATCCTTTAAAAATCAGAGTGGCAGTGTTAAGTATGTTAAAATAAGTGTTTGTGTGAGGTGGCTTTTAAAAATTGTTTCAGGTTGATATGCCTTTATTTGAGTTAGATGTGTAGATTTATGGGTATTTGAAAATAATACTTCTTTTATCTCTAAACATTCATTTGAGATTAAGTTTAGATTTCGCTGTTTTAAAATTGCTCCATTTTGGTTCGTGATTTTACTTCTCTTAAATAACTGTGCAGTCAACAATTCAATCCCAGAAGCTGAAATCGGAGCCCATCTTGCAGTTAATTCTCTCTTCTGGATATAACGTTCTCAATATTGAGATAAATGTCTTTTGAGGTGCCTTCTATTTTGAAAGTGATAGGTCTTTACAGAGTGTTTGGTTTATATCTCTGACTTTCACATAGTGTAGTAGAGCATTAGCAGCTTGTTTGCCTTTTTACAGTGCTGAGTTTGTTATCTAAGAAAGGAGGCCTGAAAGAAAACTAATCTGTCGTTCAGTCTGGGTCTAACTTCCATGCCTTTTATGGGTCCATTGTGTTATAAATACAACCAGGTTAGGAGAAAAGTAGTTACTCAAAAGCTTTTGTGTGCATTTTTCAGAGTATTGTCTTGACACTGAAACTACCAAGTCACAAGAAAGATATTCCATAATTTTACCTTTAGCGGAAAGTTGTGAACTTACTGAGATACACAATACAAGCACATCCCTGTGGCAGTTCATGTCCTTTGTTCACAGGCAAGTTTTTGAGAGCAGACTCTGTAAGCAGCAGCACAGGGGCTTCTCCTGATAATGTTTTACTGCTTCACAAGAGGCTAAATCACATTGCTCCCATACTGCTCTGGATTGTGGATTGAACCCTAACCCTGCAGTGAAGTCAGAAGCACTGAGAGATTGTCAGGCTTATTTCATTAATTCAGTAGTGGATTTTTGAGAATATATTATAGGTTTTATGGCCGTTTCCTATTTTTTTTAATAGAGGAAACTTACACAGAAACCAAACTAGTTTTCATTTCATAGAAGTAATTTTAACTGCAGTTGTGTTTTAATTTTAAATTTATTTACGTAAGTTTTGTGGTCTGTTAGCAAGGTCTATTTTGTATGAAATAACATTTTTTGTACTGTTTTACTTCTGGTTTTCATCAAGTGTTGGCTTTATGCTTTGTGCATGGTTTAATTTATTATTTCATTGTTTTCAGTGTTCTCATACTGTTGAGACCAAATCCCTAGTATATTTGGGGATTGATGTAAATTTTTTTTTGCCTGGAACCAACTTAATACTATTCATAAACATTTTATTAGAAGTATACACTGGATAAAGTTAGTTTATCTGAAATTGTTTGAAGTTCTTCTGCATATATTTGAAATTCTTATAATACAGGTCCTGCGTAACAGACAAAAATATAGTACTTTTATTCTTGTGTACGGTTGGCTATGTCTACTTCTGAGTTTCATTCCTGATTATTTCTCCTTGTGTGTAGTTTTAGCTGCTGCACCTGACTTTGTTAGTACTGTGCAGCACACCCCAGTGATTGAGCTCAGAAATACTCACGAATCTCTGATCAGTTCTGCTTGGACAGTTTTATGCTTTTTAGAAGTGTCCTTACCATCGAGTAACACTTTCAAGTTAATTTGGTTTTGGTTTCTCTGCAGTCCAGGCTTTTAGCCTTGTATGTTTAGGTGATAAGAGGCAGTGTCAGCCCATTCTGAACCTCGAGCTTAGCTGTAGCATGATACAAGGGTTCTGCTGAATGGGTGGTGGCCTTCCTTGTTTGCTGGGAGCCTGTGTGTGTGACCAGAATGCTCCTTCTCTTCCTGCAGAAATACACCACCAGTATGGATTTTGTACAGAAATTTGAACGACAGTGTGGCTCCCAGGCCAGCGTGAAACGGTTAAGAGCTCATCCCTCTTACCACAGCTTTAACAACAAATGGAATTTGCCTGTGTATTTTCAAATAAGGTTGGCATGCGTTTTTTTGTTTGCTCTTTCAAAAGTAGAGGTTAGTCAAGGGAAGATGATCTGGCTTAGGGTCACACCTCCTCATTGTTCAAAGTCTCACTTGTCAACAAATCATAGTGGAAATCAAACTAAGAATTTAATTACATAAAGTAACTTTTATGTATCTTTCAACAATTTAGGAGAAAACCACATAACTACTCTTCAAATATGTACTGTGTTGTTACACCAGATTTGATAAGCTACTCATAAGACTAAATAAGTCCTGAGTTCTTGTTTCAAATTCTTTTTCTCCAGTGTCCCTGAAACTAAGCTGTATGTTGAATGCTACTTATGCAGATCCAGAGGAATACTTACTGTGAGGGAAGAAATCTTTTTTCTTAGAGGTATAGAGCTAAAGGACTTAAGAACTTTCAGCTTTTCCAGACCTAGCCATGTTTCTGACATTGTTTTTGTCTCACAGTATGTACTCCTTAAAGTGCTGGGTCTTCTAGCATTGCCTTCTCAAAGATTGTTCTCCTGTTCTGTGTTCCTGAGGAGCTAAGTAATAACTTCTAGGTTATTTTACTAGCAGGTCTTATGTATCTGTAATACTTTCTCTAACAGACTTTGCAGCTAGAAAAGAACAGAGAGACCCAAAAAAGCCCTGTTTTAATTCTAGTGATGTTAGAATTTTCATGAACAAAATAGAATGTAAAACTGTATTTTTAGAAAGTGTAGTCTATGTTTCTGATTGTAGGGCTGGAGAGCAACCCTCCAAGCGAGGAACAGAACCATTGATGAAGTCTGCTGTAACCCAGCTGTGCCATGTGTGATCTTTCTTGGTCCAAAGTCTTCTGAGAGCCTCTTAAAAAAAAACCAAACAAATAAAAAGTGGAATTTCCAAAAGAGGGGGAAGAGAAATTGATGTTTATTTTTAACCTGGATCACTTTAGTGGCCTTTTTTAATTGCACAATTCCGTAATTGGCAATAACACTACCACAGTCACATTTATACAGTTTCTTTAATTCAGGTGAATATACACTTGTGCTGAAAAATTCCATCCAAGAATCTTATGAGTGGTAGAGTTAATATAAGTGACAAGAACATGGGGCTGAGAGTTGGGTCTTAATATTTTGGTGGTTCATGGTGTTTTGTGGAACTGTAGTCACAACATCTGATACTCTGATTTGGTTTTTTGCTTGCACATCTGTTCCTGCAGTTGTGTAGTGAACTGATAAGGACCTGTTACTCAGGACAAAAAAAAAGCCTGATGTTCAACTCCAGGCAATTTCCCCAAACCACTTAACTGTACAAATATTCATGCTGGCCCAGGGGAAGGTGCAGGAGTATTCACTACATAGTGGTGCACAGACTAAAAGTGTCCGTGGAACTGCAGCCATTATGAACCTTTTAACAGATACATATCATTAATTGCCTTTTTTGTTTCAAGTCCAACTTTCTAGTAGGAGACCAGTTGATCAAACTTTGATAATCTTGCTCATAAAATTGAAATGGAACTTCAGCATATTTCTCTTCAAAAATGTTTTCCATTAGGTATTCTGAGCTCTGATTAAAACACTTTTCAAAAATAATTTTCCTTTAATCCAAGATTACTGTAAGTCTAAATAGTGTGCTATTTTGAGAAATGTTTGGATAACAGCCACTGATTCATCTTTAACCGTATTGTTCCTTTATATTGGAATAATCTGCTGACTTTGGAAGTGCCCACAAATTCTTTAGAGCATAATTGTGAAAATAATACAACATATTAATTACACATAAAATATATATAATTAATATTAGATACATTAGTTAATATTATAATAATTAATATTATATTATATTATTATTATATTCCCCTGATTATATATATATATATATCAGGGAAGCTTTCTCTTGATATGTGTTAAAACCCTTTAAGTCATACAAGATTTTTATTGAACTGTTATCTCACGCTTTGGCATTTACAGTTAAGATTGTTTGGTTTTTTCTTTTTTCAATTACAGAAATTCCCCAGAAAAATCAGCCATTACTAAAGCCTTTAGAAATGATCATTTGAGGAATTGATGGATGTTCAGGCATTTCATCTGTAGCAATGCTGGCACAAACAGCGCCAGTAACTCTTTCCTGTGTTTCATTCTTTCTGTTTTGTCAGTACAGCTGATTGTGGAACTGTAATGAGCCCCACACTGGGGAAATTATTTCCTATGTAAGACATACTCAGCAAAAATTATGTCATTCTTAAAAACCTTATTCTGTTCTCTAGTCCTTTACACCATAAGATTTAAAGACACTGCTCTGCTGATGGAAGCCATGCATAGGCAGAACTGAGGTTTTGAAGCCATTTCACAAATATGTTTAGTTGCTAAATATTCATCTTTGTCCATTAGGAGTTTGAGCAAAAAATGCTAAGTGGGCTCCTGTCCTGATCTGGAAATGATAGTTAAGAGACTTTAAGAGAAACCCTACAGGTTTGTAATTAGTTAGTTTGATAGAAAGACTTGCAAAGTTACTATGATGCACATAAAAGCAAAAAAGAGGAAACCAATGACAACAGAACTTCCTACAGGGGAGCCTAAAATGATTCAAGTATGGAAAAGTATCAGAGATTTTAATATCTTTTGCTGTTATACCTAAAAAATTTTGGGAATGTCATTTTGGTTTGGGTTTGTTGTTTTTTTCTTTTTCTTTTTTTTTTGCTTTGAATGGTGAATTTTTTAAGAAAGGGGATTTTAAAGGGGAAATTTAAAAAAAAAAACAGGTGTCCTTGAGGAACTATTGATTTTTATTAGGTACAGAATTGTTTGCAGAACCTTATGCTACTGCTCATTAACAAACATGTAGAAAGCTGGAGCTCCAGTATCACATGACATATCTGAAGGTTAAAGAAAATATGTGCCAATTTATTTGCTTTTAGTTTAAAAACAGTAACAGAACAAAAACCTTCCCTCCTCGAAAAGCTGAGGACTTGTCACTCTGTGAGAAATCATTTTGATAATATTTGCAACCATTACTTTAATAATATCCCAGAGTATAAGCTTTATATGTGCCTGTAAAATGTCAAAGATTCTCTTTCAAGTGTTTGAATGCTGATGTTAAGTTCGGCAAAAATAACCCCAGGTTTAATAACTGTGTATGCCCATTGATAGCACATTGAAATAAAACTAAGTAAACATTGAAAAATATTTAGGCATCAATTTAAGCAACTGTTGAATTGTGATATTCAAAATTTTTCTTTCTCTCAGATTCAGAGAAATAGCAGGGGCCTTAGAAGAAGCACTTTCAGATACACTAGAGGAAGCACCAGGTAAATTTTTATTGCAAAAATATTTATTGTAAAGGAATCGGTTGTATAAATAGCAGTGATCACTCTGTCTCTTGAGTATTCAGTAGCATGCATCCTGTGGTTCAGGTGAGCTTTTTTATTTCTGATTAACTGTTCAAACAGTATAAAACATTGTTACAGAGATGGCAATGAGAGAATTCTGTTCAGTGATCACTTTGCTTACTAAAAACCCCCTCTTTAGCAGCTGTCGTTGACATTCTTATGGAACCATCCCCTCAGTGCAAGAAGGAGTTGTTAGCATTTGACATCCTCTAAGTGACAACCAAAAGGCTATGCTATGTTATTGGGGCATATTTTTCTTAATTGTTGTAGCACTGTGTAGAGGTGAAAATGGCTGTCTGTTGGCAGCATTTAGGCTTGCTGTCATTCATAATGTTGGTGTCTGCTCCAAAAACATACATTGATTTATGAGGAGATGAGGAGGGATGTGCAGGAAGAATAAGACTAGAAGCATATTGTAATCAGAAGAACTAATTTCAGCTAACAGAGTGAATACTTATGAAGAAGGTATCTGTGGGCCACCTAAATGTCTGTGTGTGTGTATTCACACATGCCCTCTGAAGCAAACCAGGAGAAAAAAATCCTAATGGAGACAAAATATATAACTCTTAACACTTCAAGGCATAGGCCTGGAACTTGGGAGACACGTTCCTTATCTCTCTAATTGTATTCTCTAAAATGTTACTGTGTAAACTGCTTTAAAAGTATTTTGTTTAAATATGGATATTTGTACAGTGCTTTAAATAAATATAGCAAATATATAACTGGGAGAGGAGCAGTAGTTTAGTGCTAAGGGAGTATTATATTATGGCTGGCAGGCATATCTAATGTACCTTCCTCAAAAGACTGCCAAAAATTATTTTGGAAATGTTACTTCCTGAAGGGGATTATTTGGCCAAGCTGTTTCTGCCTTTATTGCAGGCAAATTCTCATTTCTTGCTTTTGCCTGCACAGCTACAGCAAGACTTTAGTGGAATTTGAAATCTAAAGCATTGAGGAGATAGAAATGTATTAAGCACTGCCTGAAACACACTCTTAAAATACTATCTTATGATTGTATCTCTTAGGAAGACTTTTCTTTTTTGAATCTTGGGTAATGCAATTGCACTAGTGTTGCATCTTTTAAACATGCTTAGAACTTGACCTTTGTTGCCTAATCATTTCTAGCTGGGAGCTCGTTCTGTCTCTTGGCCACTCACATGGTCTGGATGAGTCTTGTGAAGTGCTGGTCAGATCAGATGTTTTTACCGCTTCTAGCGCACCGCCTGTGGAAACTCAGCCTCCAGATCCTGGCACGCTACTCTGTGTTCATCAGCGAGGTCAGAGAGCAGCCTGCTTTAAGGGGTTGGTGATGGGGTATGTCCATCAAAAAGGGACTTGTTGAAGCAAACTATGCAACCTCTTTTTAAGAGTTCTTTTGTGAAGTTAATGATTTTTAACCTTCAAGCAGTTCATGAGTTTGGCTTATAAAAAGTTTCACTGTAAAGTACGTGATTAGTCACAAATATCAGTACTGTTGCAGTGCTGCTGTCTGGTGGTTGCTAAAGCTGTACTTCATGCTGCTTAATTCTGCCTCTGCCACTGAAACAAGAAGCCAAAATCTTCGTTTTCTTCTGTTTGTGTGTTGTTGATAGAGTGAATGAAGTAGTGAAACAGAGCCAGGTAAAAAATAACCCTGCAAATAAGAAGGAGTGATACAATATGGATCACTTGTTTAGTATTGAGAATGCAATACCAAAGTTCCCTGGGCAGCTGACTCAGCATCAATGATCACTGCTTCTGAGCAGAGAAAATGTGCTTTGCTCTTGTACTGCCTGCTCCCAGCCATACAATTGAGCCCCTGTTTCTTGTGCCACAGAGAGACAGTGCAATAGAATAATTGGGATTTGAAGAGATTTCTGGAAGGCATTTTGTCCAAATTCCTACTCAAAATAGAACCAGCTTAGATGAGGTTGTGCAGAGCCTCTTAAGTTGAATTTTGAGTACGTCCAAAGATGGTGATTGCACTCTTTCCTGGGAACTGTGGTTCAATGACTGATTGCTTTTTCCTCCTATTTGATCAGAATTTCTCTTGCTGCAGTACATATCCATTGCCTATACTCTGTCACTGTAAGGAACAATCTGATTCTGTCTTCTCTGTACATGCGCCTTTGGTAGTTGAAGGCAGCAGTAAGATCTCCATTTATAATTTCTTCTGCGACTCAGTGACTTAGTTCTCTCAGCTAAAACAGCTCATGCAAAGTACTGATAAGTACCAGAGTTAAAACAGAGTAGTCAGAGGAAACACTTGCCTGAAAGCTTGAGGAGAAAGCTTTGAGGAAAGCAGAAAGCTTGAGGAGATGGGAGAAAGGAGTTGTTTGACAGCAAGACTGGACTACCCTCTACCAACCTTAGTTAGACAAATTTGTTCTAAATTGTCCAACTTTGTAGCGCACTCAAATTTTTTTAACATTTACTTTTTACATATTTTAGTAATGGTATTTGGTAATATCCCTTGAAAATGTGGCATTCTAATGCTGAAGAGTTACAAATCCTTTATATACTGTTTCAGTTTGTCCAGCTTTAACTGCCTTCACTATTGCTAAGGTTCACACTTCAATCTGATGTTTCAGGTTTCTGTAAGGCCCATTTCCAGTGAGAATACAAAGGAAAGCAAAAAACCTGTGCCACTTGGTAGAAAGGAATCTTCTTTAACCCTCAACCCCAGTGAGGACCAAGGGAATGGATCTTCTCCAGAAAGTCTGCCATTGTCTTCTGTATCTAGTACTCAGCTGATTTATATTGCTGCAGATCTCGACAAACTCCAGGATCGGGTTTGTGCTTTTGACTTGACTTAGAAAGAATCTTCATTGATGTTTTTGGCATCTTGTAAGGGCATTAAATTGTTTAATGTACCATATTTTTTTTAATCTTAAATGCTAAAACTTGGGGTGGCTGATACCTGAAAAACATGGCCTGCTCTGTGCTTACATGGAATGGCAGATTATGGGCAAACCACTTAAGGTCTTTAAATTCTTTTTGTCAGTAGCTGCTGGACTTAACTCCTGAAATAATACCTTTCTACAATTTTTTGGTGTGAGGTGCCAATCTTACCTTTTCTAAGTGTGGTGCAGCATTCAGCTTTATTGTGCTTAAGTGTTTGCTGGTTTTAGTCTTTGAGGTTGGAAAAGGCTTTATCATCATGATTATACTTGATTAATGATCCAGAATCTTGAGGAGAGATGTATGGTGTTAATTGTCTCTCAGTAGGATGATTCCTATGTATTTATTTTCAGTAAGGCTGAATTTTCTGTAAATTGCAGGTGGGTTTTGTTAATTCTAGATTATTTCCTCTGAGTACAATAGTAAGGTAGAGGATTTAGTGTGTAAGTCTGAATTCATGTGCATATTGTAAACTTCTAGTATTGATTGTACAGAAATGCAGTAAAATTGTAGAAATTGAGGGTGTCTTGTGATGCACTTCAGACTTACAGGATGTAGGAAAAGTGATTAAAATTTTTACAACGTGACTGTATTTCTCTCAGTTTTGGGTTATTTTTTTCAGATTCCTGACATCTTAGACATGATTAAACCAAAGCTTGAAATTATTGGCTTCAAGAATATATCTTGCATTGCAGGTAAAGCTGCTCCTTTCTCCCAAATCCCCTCTGCCAAAAAAATGAAATCTTATTTAGGATGAAAATACTTAATGAAACTTGCCTTCTGTTTAAATTGTTAAATAGAAACAATCTTGAACAGACTTGTTGAGTCTGGAAAATGTTTAACAATTAAAATTGAGTGAGTCTAAAGTGCTTTTAGGATTTTTCTCCAGAAAGGGAGGACTTTATCCTAGAAGATTCATATCATTAAGCTTCTGAAAGAATTGGGGAAGAAGAAATAAAGAGAGGCTTTCCATTATCCCATTGAAACTAAAATGTTTTTCTAAAATTACTGTTCTCTTTCAGGCCTGATGAGTCATGTGAGGCAGAGGGCTGTGAAAATATCAGAGTTAATTACCTTAACTTCAGAGAGTAGAAGCAATTCAGTATTTTAGCCTCCTTTTTTCTTTCTGGGTTTTTGGTTTGGGTTGGTTTGGTTCTTGGATTTGTCTCTTTGGTTCATTTGTCTGTTTTTTTCATCTGATCATTTTTTATGTGAAATATGGAGTTTGATTTTAATTTAATAATTACAGCTAGGCATGTAGCTGCATGAGTGAACTAGTCCCTGCCTGCAGGAGTTCTGCATTGTGAATTCCACTGAAATCCCTAAATCAGAACTACTGGGACATGTCCAAGTCTATTAGAGATGCAGGAGCTTGTGCACATCCCCTGCTCAGTAGATGGTCTGTTGCCAATCACGGCTTTGAGTTGAACGTATTTCCAGTCATTCCATAGGGAATTTAGAGAGAATTACACTCATTCCCTTTGGAAGGTCAGAGCCTTTTGATTCAAGCCCTTGCCTCATTGGTAATACTGGAAAAACTTCGAATCTAGAGAATGTTCCTTTACTCCACTTGTCTTTCCTTGTCTCTATCTGTGTTTCTGGCTGAGGAATGGTTGGTGTTACTGGCAGTGTTTTATAAGTGGCTGGTGTGTATTTATTTGGTAAGCATATCCTGTACTTGACTCCAGATAGTGAGTGGGATTAGGAGGCTGAGGGGATTCACATAATTTGTGTTGTGTTCGGGCAGGGTAGCTCAGTTTAAACTTCGTCATTTTTACTTTAATAGGAGCCTTGGAAGATTCAAAGACTTCTCTATCAGCCTGTGTGCCTACCTTGAATAACAAGATTATCCAGGATCTCAGTGAGTCCTCCTTTGCATACCTGAAGAGTGCACTGGAAGTTCCAAGATTATATAGGAGAACCAACAAGGTCAGTGCTGCTCGCAAATGAAAAAATAAATCTCAGAAGGGCCTGTGCTGAGCTTGTTATTAGTTCTTCAGGCCTGTCCATATCTGCTAGACAGAGCCCATGACAATGTCTTCATTGTGAAGTATGGTACAAAGCTGTAGGTATTTTAACAAAGGTGTAATAGTCTGTTTTGGGCACTGAGTCTGCTCAGCTTTCTCTGGAATCAGCATGAGCAGAAAGAGCATTCAGGATCATACCCTGGTGATAGGAATGGCTGGCACATGCACCTGTGAAAAAGCTTTGGCATTTTGAACCTTGTTCTATATTATATCATGCTGTATAATGCTACTGAATAATTTTGTGATGGTGTCCTTCCTATGTATAATGATCTCTTCATTGACTTGTCCTAAGTGGTTTATGTATTTCTTTGCTTAGGTACAGGATTAGCATTTTTTACATGTACTAGAATTGGATGTTGATACTTTCAGTAACTAAGTGACTGGTTCCTTCTTCCCCAACTTGTTTCCCTGTCATCTGCCAGGAGGTGCCAACTAAAGCTTCACCTTACGTTGACAGTGCTCTTAAGCCCTTCTACCGACTGCAGAATGACTTCAGAGATACCTTGAAGCAGCCCATGATTCATCAGTGGTTGGAAGGTGCTCTCTCTGAAAGCACACAGAAGTAAGAGAACCATACAGAACATTATTTGCCTTAGTTAAAAATTCCAGTGTCCATTGAACGGGCACAGGAAGAAACCAAAATGCTAAGAATTAATGCAACTGTAAAGAAAATCAAAATACAACACTCTTTAGGTGGGATATATTTCCTTGGATTTACTCTTGTATTGTGTGTTCAGCAGATGAAAAGCTGGGCAGGGAGTCCAGAGACCTGGATCCTGCCCAGATCTGTGCAAACCATGACATGGTGGATAGGGCAGCTGGGAGATTGATTAGTTCTGGGAATGCAGCAGTGAACTAAAGATGTGCATTTTGTTTCAGAATTGGTATAAGACCTTAACCTCATGTTACTTTCAATGAACAGTGGTTGAATTTTCAAGAACTTGAGTTCTACTGTCCTTTGACTTCTTTAATGTATGTAATGATTATCCAACTTTTTAGTGGTTTTAAAAGAAAAGTTTTGGGCCTTTTAAACTTCTGAAGAGCTAATTGTTCACAGTTTTAATAAGGCAGTCATAAAGCAATACTTTCTTTAGCAGATCTTCTGTCTCCTAGTTAGCATCTTGAGGGTTTTTGAACATGAGTAGTCATATGCATTAGGTTCCTTAATGGATTTTTTTTTCCATTTGTCTAGCTGTATTTTAAATTCTTATTGCTGTATTTTAAATTCTTACTGAGCAGGGATGTTGCATTTTGTGAGTTCTACCAGTGAAAGCATGTAACATGAGACAGCAATACTTGATTTTGTTTGAAAGTTCTGCCAGAAAATTTCACAGGATACCCCCTACCTTTTATGTTGTAGACAATTTACTCTTTGTGTTAGCTATATACTTTTTTTTGTCTCTAACCTTGCCTAAAACTAAAGAGTCACCTTGGCCTATTTGGATGGGGTTTTTTCATTTTCTCATCTTTATAGTTTTGATTTGTTGGTTTTCTTTGACCTTTATGACCATAGATGATAATATCAGAAGAATCCATGCAGGTTAAAGTGGGTTTTCCTAATAATTCTTTGCATATTATATTGTCTGTTGGCTGCTGCTGAGCACAGATTGATGATTGATTGATTTTTTTTTTTCCTGAGATTTAACCACATAGTGATAGTGAGGTTTTAAACCATGGTCAGAACATGAGTTTTTTCTTTCCCTTTGCCTCCTTATGCCTCCCTGTTGTTCCTCTTCTGGTACCTTTCAAAATAGACTTAAAATTCTAAGACAGTTTTACACCTTCACCAACTGTTCTTAAAATTTTTTGTAAGTATTTTAGAAAGGGTTAAGCTTAGGTTGATCTTGACTGTCACTGGTCATTTTCATTTTGCATAAAACCTCTTTTTTCAAGCTTTGTGTCTCTTTACCAGTTTTTAGTGCACAGAAAGAATATTATTGATATTTTTAAAGTAACATTGCTAAAGAACTGGAAAGATTCCTGGAATCTCAAGCCACTCAAGGTTATTGAGCTAAAATATCTTAGGATGAATTCTTGTCTGTCTCTCTATGTCTCTGTGCCTTGTTAGTCTTGCTTTTAAAAGCTTCAGTAAATCTGGTGACACCATGCAAAGTAGCTGTTACATAGTTCCTTCGACCCAACCAGAGCTTTTTTGCCCCCCAAAAAGAAGTTCTTCACTTTCCAAAACTTAGGTTAAACACGGTGGCAGTGGTTAAACACCAGTAAGACTGGCAGGTTCATTAATTCCTTAGAATTTTCTGTCAAATTCTGTTTTCATGGTTTGTTGTTACTATTTTCATAATTTTGTTTTAAAATATCTTATCCTCACTGACAAGAGACAAGTCAAAGAAACTGAATTTCTTACATGGAGGAATATTGTCATTTCTTAATTGAGAATACAGATGCATATAATTTCATGCTGTGATGATACATTCTTGAATCCAAATGAAAGAAACAGAAAAGAGCATAAACTAGTTAAAAATCGCTGGGGGGTAAATTTGCTTAAATGGCAGAAGGATTTGGGAGTACAACAGAAGTAGGAATTAATCACAAGTGAGTGGGACTAGGAAATACCAAGATATGAAAACAGGACACGACTGACTTTTACTGGAATGCTTCTGCTTTTCATAGAATGGTATTGTGAAACAAGTTTCCATGGCACTGGCAAGCACCTTTTCTTTAGCCATCCCTATCTAATTACCCTTTAAAAAAGCTTGTCTGCTTTCTGTTGCCTCCTTGTTTAAAAGTAATCATCAGGAAGATTTTTTTCAACTCTTTTAATTCTTACAGTAATAGTTTTCATAGAGAGACTCTTTGAAAGTTAGGTATTTTGGCAAATTACAGGACATAACTCAATCTGGTCATTTCTCTCATGGATCTTTTAATTTCCCATTGTTTTTCTGTTTTCTCTTCTCATTGTTAACTCACTGTCCTGGGCATCTGTTAATTTGTATGATATGCTCTTCCCACGTAGGCATGGGATTTCAGTCCATAAGGCTTTTTGAACTTTTGCTGAGTAGTTCATGTTTGATTCTATGCTTTCTCTAGTGTGGATCCCACTCTGTGGGCAGTGGTGTTTTATTTTATCTCTACCATTTCTAAATTAAGGTTAGAGTTCTTCTGACTTTTCCTGCCAGCTTCCTGAGTCTCCTGTTTAAATCAGTTTCTTCATTTTAGAAATAGGCATTTCTGACTGGTGTGCACATGTGTGGTCTCATATACACTTTTATAACTTGCCTAAAAATACGTGGGTTTTGGTCTATCAGGCTTATTCCTGTCCTGTTTGTAAAATTGAGTATTACTCAGTATTCTATTGATTGTAAAGAGGGGCGGATTGTGACTGTTTAAAATTGAGCAGTTGCATTCCTTGGTCATTATTGAGTACAAACTTCTTGAACAAATCAAAAATGTTGTGGTGAGGAGTCTTCAAGACTGAATACTAATCTTCAGATTAACCTCTGGAACTAATAATGGAAATTCTGGTTAGTTGATAATGCTATTAAGTAGCTTCTTTGCAAGGGAAGCCATTCCTTGTGGCATTGTTCAGCAGGGCCAGCGATGTACTTCTGTGTATGAAGTAGGCTCTTCTGTAAAGTGGATTTTTTTCTTTCTCATTCACCTTCCTTAATTCAGGTATTATGAAACTGTTTCTGATGTGCTCAGTTCTGTTAAGAAAATGGAAGAGAGTCTAAAAAGGTTGAAGCAAGCCAGAAGAACTGCAACTTCCAACCCTGTTGGTACAAATGGGGGCATGAGTGATGATAACAAAATCCGACTGCAGCTGGCCTTAGACGTTGAGTATTTTGGAGAACAGGTAAGTTACAACAAATGAGTTTTTTATTATTGTTAATAGTTTTGGAAGGGAGATGGAAGAGGAAAGGGAACCTTGACTCAGATTTTGGTCTTGAAAGCTTCGTTGGTGTGGGTTTAGAGTTTGGGTTTTTGTTTTGTGTTTTCACATTTGTATAAAGGAGACTATTTCACACCTTGGTGATTATTGATACCACTTCAGAAATGCATACTTGCCTGTCCTTTCTTACACAAATGCAAAGCTTGTATTTCTTACTACTCAAAATTCAAGTACTGCTCAGTGCTTGGAAGCATTAAGAAGAAACAGTATCTTTACAGATGAGAGGGCAGGGACCTGACTTAGGTCTGATAGAAACTTCTTTATGGCCCTTCTTTTGTTTGTCTGCTGTTGGGGTGTTTCCAGCCTTGACTTTCTGCATGGTCAGGGTCTGTTCCCAAGAGCTGTGAGGATGTCAGCCTGATTTGTTGTACTGCACAACTGTAAGTGCTTTTCAGTGCCAAATATGAAATTTTAAATAGCAAAACATAGAAGAAAATATTCCAGGAAATGTATGCAGTAGCTACATTAAATTGTATAAACATACTATTTTCTACTCCTTTATTTCTAAAAATCATATCTCTTCCAACTAAGAGACAAATCATATCTATTCCAACTAAGAGTTCATATCATTAGTTGCCAAGGAGTTGTCATTGATCTTGTTTATGAGCAGATGCTGTTGATGCATTATAACAGGTAGATTAAAGTCTGCTTGTGTGTGAGCAGATGCTTTTTTCAGATATGAGACTAATCACAATTGGGTGGAACTGTGGAAATCTTACTAACGAAAACTATTATTTGTCAGTTTTTGCCTGGGGTTGAGCTTTTGTTCTTCTTTTCCATCACTGCAGTGTGAATTTAAGCTGAACTGGGACAGATTATTCATAATCATTTGGGAAATGTTTTGGTACATGTGACTATTACAGAGAGATCCAGCAGCAAACACCTTTTCAGAATCACTTCATTATGGTTTCAGTTAGATCCAGATTTTTCTGCTTCACTGCACTCTTAATTTTTTCATGGCCATATTTTTCTTATTGCCAGAGCAAGAGATTTCCTGGCTAAGAAATTACTCGCAGCAACCTCTGTAATTGTAGGGTTGTTTTTGTCTCCCAGGAAGTTCAAGGCTAGAACCATAGGCTCTTGCAGCCTACTGAAATGCTTTCACCCTCATACTGTTAGCTCTTCTTGGATGTATTCATGTTGATCTTTAAAGTATTGCCCAGAAACCTCATTTGGAGTTGGAAAAAGAAGAATCAGTTGAAATCAATGCATTAAAACCAACTACAGCCAAGTTTCTCTTTCTGATTGCTTCACTGGGAAACTTCCAGCTGGCTTTAGTTACAAGTTGCCTAGAGGATGGTGAAATATTTCCCTGCAAGACACTTATGAGAGACTTAACTGAGCGAAGTTGGATGCAAATTTTTATAGTTTGCAGTATATGCAGTTGTGGTTTTTGCCACATATCAGTGCAGGACAAAACATAGGCTTCACTAAATGTTTTAAATAGAATAATTCATGGGGTTTTAATGTTTTTAAAAAAAATTTATGGGTTTTCTCTATCTTTTTAGATACGAAAGATGGGACTGGAAACAAGCAGCATAAAAAGCTTTTCAGCCCTTGCAGAGCTGGTTCTAACTGCCAAGGATCAGGCTACAACGGAACCATCCTAGATACTCTTGAAAGCATGTGATTGAAGATAAACAATGTTCCTAAAAGAAAGAGGGGGAATTTAACTCTGCTTTGTTTTACCAAATAAATAGCAATGAAGTGCTTCCTAAAGTATCTCGAGCAGCAAATCAGTGTATCTTCTGCCTCGATGAACTTGCTTCACCAAAAGACTGAGACTTTATCAGTTATCCATTATATGGAAAGCAATCAAAGTTCTAAACTTTCTACTATAGAATAAAAGTAGAAGGAAATGTTTTTTTTAATTTTTGTTGTACAACTTGAAATGTACAAGAACAAAGTTCTATGTTGAAAATAATATGTAATAAATTGTCTTCCTAACTTTTGATGTCCCATATATTTTTGAGTCAAATGTATTGATTGATGGCTGTGTTATAACCCATTCCAGAGGCAAAGTAACTGAGGTTCTTGTTAACAGAACCCTTGATTAGAGTGAAAGGACACTGGGTGACCAGAGTTTATGTATCTATATACATATATAAATATATGGAGCTGTATCTATCTATATATATATATATCACAGATTTATTTTAGAGCAGTTTGGTTGCAACGGAAGAAAGGTATGTAGCTGTTTTGTTTATTGTCTACAGAAATAGAATAATATGAAAGTATAAAGATATCACCTAAGAGAATATATACGGAAGAGAAAGTATATGAGTACATAGCAGAGATGAAAGATACCACCATCCATGGATCCAACAACAAGACTTGATTGTTGCCATTTTAGATGTTTGTTGGTCAAAGTGATGGTCACAATCTTGATCTGTCAGGGGTGGGGGAAGCCCATGAAGCAAAGAGTTCAGTGGGTTCATACATGTTTTGAATGTGTGGGAATGCCCTGGTACCTCTCATGGGGGGGAGTTCTACACTGTCTGTTGTTAACACTGTGAATCCTGTGCAGTCCTCTGGTGGGAGGCCCCAGAAATGAGTCTGGGGGCACATTGGGGTTGTTGGTGGTCACAGACTCCATCTGTCCCTTAAGTTAGAGTGATTTTGAGCAGTCATATGAGTATGAGCACTTGCTTTCGCTCCCACAGTCTGCCAGAGAATTTTTGTCTGGACGCATTTACCAGGATTTGCTAACCAGATCTCACCACTGACAGTTTCGGAATCAGCACCTTCCTGTCAAATTCCTCTCTTTTGTGCTTATCTCAAGTTCTTGCTGTGGTGGCTTATCTTATGGCAAGTTCTGTCTGTGGCCTTGACAGTGTTTGAGACAGGCAGCTGTGTGCTTTAACTCTTTACCGGGTGTCAGAAACTTCCAAATATTATTCCAGCTCTCTTGGGATAAAGTACTCACAGGAAGAGGATTCTGCTATTTCTCATTACTGCTTTGCACTTACCAACCCTCCTTCATCATGGGATATGATTAGCTCTTGTTTGGGTTTTGAATGTTTTCATTTAACTGATGTGAGTGTTTTTCACACACCATGTTAGTGTGAACAGCTATGTGACAAAAGCTCATAAAGTACTTTAAATTTTTAAAATAATTTCTACTACAAGTATCAAAGGTTATTACATTCAGACTACCTGTTTTCCTTCATATTAAGACTTAATTCACTAAGCTAGAATTTTTTCAAGGCTGGTGTATTTCTGATTTGTATTATATTATCTATTAGAACTCAACCTGCCTACATGTAGAATTTTTGTCACTTCAAACCTAGTTATATCAGTGCAAGGTGCATCTTTATATAGCAGGAAATTTGAAAGTGTTACTAGGGTTTAAAATGGTAGGAGTAACAAAGAGCTTTTTTGAACCTAGAGAGATCTGCCTGTTGATGCTTTTCTTTCATATGTGAAGGACAAGCAACATAGTCTGGGCACAGTAGGAATTGAATTTAAGGCTTTAAAGTCAAAGAATGCCCTGGTTTTGTTTGTGTTTTGTTTTTCTGATTTTTTTTTTTAAGCTTGTGAAAATTTAACACTGGAATTCTAGTTCCCAATTATTAATTAAAAATACCTATTTCTCCCTAAATTATTTAGAGAGCTTGGGGCTTAATGCCCAGATTATGCAAATTTTCCAAGTACTTAGAGATAGGAGGTTTATAGCACATGGCTGTTGTGTGAAGTGAAGCTGTAGTGAGCAAACCTTTCACAGCTTGAGGGATTTCATTCCTCACTGTTGGAAACTGATCATATTTTAGTTGAGAAGACACAATCAAATGATCATGGTGCTTTTGAAGCAATTAAGAAAGCTGGCTGTTATGACTTTTCTAATCCTAATTATTTGAAGGGAGGCAGTGAGGAAAGTCCTGCTGCTTTAATTTACGTGGTGGTGCTTGCATTCAGTCTTGAGTAATGAAGAGCAGGATTTGGCTTTTCTAATTTGCTTAGCATCTCTCTGTTCATGGCACATACACAATCGAGGAAGCATCCAAGTTTATTGCTGAAAAAAGGAACAGCAAAGTGAACCAACTTGTCAGATGACAGATCTGTTTCCTTCAGGCACATGGAAATCCTAAGCCTTAGGCACACACTACTGAGTGGATGTAACTCTTACTGCTTATGAATAAGAAGTTTGTTTATGTATTACATTCTTCCAAGCTTCTAATAGATGAACACAGAAAGCTTGGGTCTCCCCACACCTCTTTTCTTAAGAGTCAGGAGTAGAAACATCTTCCTAGTTCTAGCTACTGTTGTTCTCAGCAATGTTTTCTTATTATAAAATGGATGTGTAAGTTGTAGCCTGAGACTGTAGGATTGTAAATGCACTGTGCAACTGCTCACCTCAGCAGGTATGCATCTCTATGCAATTAAATTTCTACAACAGCTGTCACCAAAGCAGCAGATTCTGACATCTGTGCACACTAGTGATTGAAAATAGAACAGTTTTGTTTGTATTCTCCAGAACTGGGAAAAAGAATGCAGTCTGTGTACCAAACCAAAAAGTCAGGGAGAGATTACTTGTGCTTGAGTTGCAAGTGATTTTCCACATCTTCCTGCAATAACAACACTTCCTACTTGTCTTCATCAACTTTCTGAGGATATAGGCTGAATTCTGTTCTTTTCCATTGAAGACCAGCTTTAATTTCAGGACAAGAAATAACATTATGTAGCAAATCAAAATTAGTGAATGGTCCTATGATGGCTTTAAATGTCTGTATCACTGATTCTTTGTCAGTTCCCCATCTTTTATTTTTGTTCACTTGAATGGGATTGAATTTTCTTTCGGTGGAATAAGACATCAGTTAAGAATTTATGTGATACCCCCGTTGAAGGAAAGGTGTGAATTAACTTTGGTAAACTGAATTTTATCATTTTCAAACACTGTGGATCAGTGAAGAGAGGATCTACCATGTAAGTGTCTTCCAATGGAGATGTCTTCTGCTACTAATCCTATTTCTTCTATTCCTTAGGTAATTTTTGAAGTGCACTTCATGACAGTAATGCAGTTTTGATTTTGTGCCTTTTTCTTCTTCCATTTGAGAAGAAACCTTTAGAAACTTGCTATGCCTTTCTAATCTAGGAAGGAATTTAGCTGGAAGAGGTTTTGTACAATACGGAGGAGAGAAAGAGCAGTGGCATGTCTTCCTCTAAAATGGTAGAACTGGGTTCTCAACTTGGTAGGTTATACCAGAAGTGGACCAGACTGTTCTAACCTCATTGTCTAAAGATAACTAGCAGTATGTGTATTTGGCTGGACCACTCAAGGAAAATTTACACTCTTTTTTCCATCAACCATTGTATTTTCAAGGTTAAACTGGAGGGATGAGGAAGCAAACTGCATAGATTTCTTAGAAGTTGTTTTGGTTTTTAAGCTGTCAGTAAATTTTCTGTTAATGCTCAGGGATAAACTGTGCTGTTGGATGAAACCTGAAGAGCTCATCCTTGCCTTTGTTCTCTTTCTCCAGATCTCCCACCTTTTAGAGCCTGAGTTTAGGTGCTTCATTCACTAGATTATTAGGCTGTAGATTGCATCTGGGATCTCAGTATGTGACTGGTGTCTAGGATGCTTGGCATGTGCATCGTGGTGTGCCTGACAGAGGAATTTGTTAAAATTGGAGGAGAATGAAGAGTAAAAAATGCCACAAAAATTTTACATGTAAAGATGTCAGAAACAAGTCTCAGGAGAGATACATTATTGAGGAAGCAGTGATTTAGTTGGGAATTGGGCGTGGGTGGGTTTTTTTGGTTAGTTGGTTGTTTTTTATCATTTGAATGTGTAGGAGAATGGGTACCTGTACAGATAGCTTATCTTGTTGGTATTGTAGCATTTGCTCCAGCACTTCTCTCTCCGCAGTTCTTATTCTGGTCAATTTGCTTTTAGTTCCCTGTCTCTGCCCTTTCTGTCTTCCATTTCTTCTCCAGGGTGTCAGTGGAGAGATGCTCTCCACTACAAAATTTATTTTCTGAAAAGTGTGTTTGATGGGTTTGTTTAATTTTTCTGCCTGTAACCACTGAACAGGGATATGGAGTTCCAGAGCATGCCACCCCCACCTATGAATAAAGGCATTTTCCCCTGAACTTTCTGTCAGTGTATCCAGGGGCCCCCTCTTGTTATCTTCTACCTTCTTCATAAAAATGGAACATTTTGTGGTCTGAAATTTTATTTGTAGATGATCCTACCTTCTGACTTCAACAAGTAAATGGGATAACATTTAAATTAGTATGAAGCTGCCTCTTTCATGCTTAGAGCTGTACCAGTGACTGTAGTGCTTGATAATATGCAACTTAACTGTCTTAAAAACATAAATCTGTTTTGGAACAGATTTCAAAAGCCAGAACTTATTTATGAACAAAAGCTCAACTAAACTGTGGCAGAGAAACTTCGAAGTGAGTTTATTTGCATCTTTCTACCTCTGCACGTTCATACTTAATTATTTCTGCATGTAATACAAGTACAGTATTTAGATGTTAGAGCATCTGGAGTACATACAATATAAATGGATAAATACATGGATGCTGTATCCTAGTATTCTTGAGGGTTATTTTATTTATAATGTTACAGCACTTTCCATGAAGCTACAGGGATGTGTCACATATGCACATCAGTGACACCAAGCTGCTGGCATTAGTGCATTCAGATTAGATACACATTTGGGCCACTGTGGATGATAATGAGCTGCTGTGCACTGTAGGGTACGTCTTGCATGATCTGCCAAAGAGGTTTGCAGTTATTTTTAAGTGCCATCAGTGCTAACAATAAATCTAGAGATGAAAGGTGGAAATCCTTGTTCCAGGCTTTCCTCAGTACCAAGGTTTGTCTCCCAATTCCTCACTTCCTAATTCGAGTCATCTAATAATCTGTTTAATGTTTCAAATTTTTATGACTCTGTTAAGAGTTGGACTGGACTGCTGTAGTCATTTTATTCACAAGTAGCAGCAGCACATCCACTATTTATACTAATATATATTATTGCCATTAATGCTATTTTTAAAGAACATATGGTTTGGATATGTTAAAGTTTACAGAATGGGACTCTAACCAGTAATGTCCTTCTTTGCTATAAGGCTGTAAGAAATGCCTCACAGGTCATAAAGTAATCCAAGAAATGGAATTGTGTTGCAAGAGTAGACCTTGTGGGATTTTTTTCCTAAAAAAATCAGGGATAATTCTGTCAGACTCTGAGAATTTATCCATCACAGTTCATTAATACTACCAAACCTATTTTTAGCATTTCCATAGAGTTAAGAAGTGAACATATCCATCTGGGCTGCAGAAAGAAGCTTCCTCTAAGCATGTTTTTGCTTCCAAGGCAAAAAAATTTTGTCTCAGTGGGACAAGTAGAGCCTGCCTGTGCTGTTGGCAGCTTTTAAAGGGAAATGTTGCTGATGAAGCTAGAAATCTATGTGGATAATTGTAAAATCTTCATTGTAATGTAAAAGGGAGTCTCTCTCGCAAAACTGACCATACAATTAAAAAAGCTTTTTAAAGAATGAAGAGGTCCTTTTCTATAGTAAATAAAAATTCTTTAGTAAAAGCTGCTTATCTATCTATTTTTTCAGGTTGATGCTTTGCATCGAAACAGTGCCCTGCCCCACTGCATCCAAAAAGGGAACTAGAAGCAAAAAAAAGACAATGAATAAAATGGAAGCTGGAGGAAGGATGTGTCACCTCACATGAAATAGATAAACGAGCTTTCAAAAAGCTGTATTTTGAACACTGACTGTTTCATCTCAAAGCTAAGTAGAGCACTCAACAACATCACAAAAATATCTGATGAATAAGAAAAAGGTGATGGGAAATGTGCATCATTCCACTCCTTTCTTATCCTCCGTGTTTGCATTTAATCCTCATGCAGAGGGTTTACCACTCTGCCAAGAAAAAGCATTGCCCTTGACTGCTTTTCAAAAACAGCAAAAAGGAATGGCTTATTCAGTGTTACATCCAGGTATGCCGCATCTTCCTTCTGTGCTGCAGGGTCTTCTGGCTGATGTGTTCCATCACTGTCCAGTTTGAAAAAGGCTTTATTTATTACCTGTAAGGAAAAACACATGAGTAACTCTGGAGTCATCTGAGCACGATTGTGATGGGACAAATGAGAGTCTGAGTAAATGATAAAGCACATTGTGCTCCACAGATGTTTAAAAAAGATGTTGGGAGTACTTGTCCATAACGTGCAAAAGCTGTATAACTGCTTTTACAGTGGGCTGGTCTGTAATCCTGCTACCCTTGTGTCATGGTTTAACCCCAGCCAGCAGCTAGGTACCACACAGCTGCTCACTCATTCCTCCCTCCTTTAGTTGGCAACAACTAAAACTCCTGTGTTATCAGCATTATTCTCCTACTAAATCCTAAACATGCAGTGTATGTGATACTCAGTCCCCTACTAAGCATGTCCCCTACATGGCTCTGACTGCTTAGTTCTAGGTAAATTTATTCCATTTAGGAGGCTGAAACTGTGCAGGAAACATAATTTTTTTTGAATGCCAGTGATATGTACTGTACCTTTCCAACTGTTAGACTGGCATTGCTTATCTTACTGAAATCTGCCCCCTTTCCCAGCAGTGCAGGCAGTTCCATATCTGCAAGAAGCTCCTGTAGATCACAGCTGTCTTCCAGTGTTAATGCTGGTAGCGTCAATTTAATTTCTCTGCAGAGAGAGGAGGAGAGAGAGAGAGAGTGGTGAGTGAGTGCTTGTTCACTGTGAAAGCATCATGTTTGGGCAGTCCTGGGGAATGGGTATGTGAAAACAACTGCAACAAGTGCTTGGTGTGGGGGCACAAACACAGTGGGTGCCTGTTACTGTTTCCAAGTGTGAACTCACCCAGACTTCACCCAGGGTCTGCTGCTAAACCCCAGATCATCCCGCTTAATGGGTGGGATGCAAAGGGACTTGCTCGTTTCCTGGAAATAGCCCCAGATGAAAAGCTGATCCCACGGAAGTGGAGCTCCTTTGAACTGAGCCCCCTGGCTGTGCAGGGGTTTCTCTTTGTGCACAGCAGTACAGCCCCCCTGGCAGGATCCAACCCCAGGTGAGGGGCAGGCCTGTGTGGCTCACCTCATCCCATCATCCCTTCTGTGGGAGGGAGCACATGGCCCTTCCCTACCTTGGGGACAGCCGCTGGAGCCAGGCTGAGGACTGCCACGTCAGCTCAGACTCCACGCGCTCCAGGTCGCTGCCATTGATGGGCTGCAGCAGCACCAGCAGCGCCGTCTTGCTGATGGGGACTTCCACCACGGAGAAAGTCCCACTGCCATCAGCTTTGTGATTGAGTGTCCCCGTGATAGACAGCATAGGGACCAAGACCTTTGTGTTCGAATCCACCCAGAACTCCTGAGGCTCTTTGAGCGGGAAGGCTTGCTTAACATTCACTGAAAAACAGATCAAGAAAGGAAAAATTGATTCTTCTCTTCCTTCTCCTCCCCTCTGCCCCTTAGCTGGTCTTTTTAAGAACACACTGTGCCTTTGAGAAGGACAACATATATAAAATCACATTTAGCTAGTGTAATCATATGTTTCCCCCTTTTAATCTGCCTTCTGGTGACATCAAGCTCACAGCATGGGGACCATGACCATCAGGACTGTGACTAAAGCTGCTGTGTTTCTGTTGGCTTTGTGGCCTTTCCTGGGCACAGGAAAGTGTCTCTGCTTGCTTGGTTGCCTGCTTCCTCCCAGGCTGCCACATGGTCCCCAGGGGCTCATGGGCCTGTGCAGAGGGTCTGCTTGACTTCCTCTCTGTCCCACGAGTGAAGTGATGGCATGTTTGGAAGCATATCCATCCCTTGCTGCAAGAGGACTCTCAGGCAGTCAGGTGGGCTCAGGAGAGGGAGGACAGCACAAGCTCTGCCTGAGGTCTCATCCTTCACCATCTTACAAACCAAAGCAATGGGGAAGGTTGTAAGCACAACACTGAAGCGTTGGTTGAGCCAAGCAGGTTTAAAAGGACATACTCAAACACTTACTAGACCTTAAAATAAATTTCTTTCCCAGTTCACAGCTATGAGAGGGTTGCTCTCACCTTGCACTACTTCTGTGCAGCTTTGCATTTCAACATGTTGTCTTCTCACAGATCAATGCTGCTGCCCAGCTGGGCAGAAGATCCTGTTCAGCATTAAAGAAACTACTGGCCTCAGTGAAACTTGCATCTGATGTTCTGCATTGAATTCTAAACGGCAGGCCCTGCTTGGCAGCAAGTCTACAAATGTGATGAAAACTGTGTGCAAATGAACAACACTTGAGACCATTGGAACATTTAGCTGTTGTTTTGTATGGATTTCTGTCACTTTATCAATGGCTGTTAATAGCATCTTAGAGCTTACATAACGTGTTTCAGAGGGAAAAAAATGTACTTTTTCCTTTCTGCAGCTATAGAGACAGACATGGAGCATGACAGCATCAGCTGTCATGGATGCCCCTCCACAACTAAATGGCAAACCAAATGCTGAAGTCATCCTCTGTGTTTATTAGAAGATAATTGCTTGTGTAATTCATTTGTTCTTGAGCCAGTTTTGTCCTCCCATCCGTGAGGACTGCAACATTTCAAATGCACCTTCTGAGAGAGAAGGTAGTAGAGCTGACCCAGTGGGGCAGACCCTTGAGCATGTTTCTAAGCTTATACAAATTACAAGTTTCCAATACAGAAGAAGAGGAAAAAATGGTTCTACTAAAGCAAAACTGCTTTTATGACCATGTCCAAGTCTGTAACACAATTACTTTTGTAGTATCATATCTATGCTAGATCTTACAATGAAGAGAAAGCTGATGCCCACAGCTTACTGAGAGAATAACAGCACCCATGGAAGGCAAAGAAAACTTAACATCCAATTTTGAGGTGGGACGATGGAGGCACAAAAAGGTTTCCTGGGCACCACAACTCCACCTTTAGTAGTAGAGGCCCACTCAGGAACTTAGGGTGTGCTGCAAGTTTTCTGAAATGCAGTCCCAGGTAGGTAAGCTGTCTGAAGTGTGCAGTCTTTGATGTTGCATTCTGTCATGAGGATCTAGGAAAACAGCTACACTCAGAAGAGAAGGCTCAGTTGTAGTGCAGGGGGATTTCTGGGACAGCAGCATGGAAATGACCCTAGGCAATGAAGGGATTGCCTTATTTCTTCTAGGTTTGTATAAGCTGCTCTGCTTCCATAACTGATGATGTTCAGTTGCTTCCTGAGCCTCCAGATGTTGCCTCCAGACTTCTGTGTTTAATAGCCACTAGAGGAGTTATGTCCATTGTATTTTTTAGCCTTTTTTGTATCTGTACCTCTGGCCTGCTATCCCCAGCTCCTTTGGCTTTCTTTAAAGCTACACCCTGATCAATCTTGCTGGAGGCCCCTCATGAATTTCAGCTCATTTGCAGCCAGAAATGCTGCGTAAGTATTTCTCATGCACCCTTCCACACCGTTCCTAATCCTTAGTTTCCTGGACAAGGAAAATTCCTTGGAGGCCATCTCCCTCCTCCTCACTCCCCGTTGCCCTTGCTGGCTCATGGCAGAGTGCAGGCAGGATCCCTGGTACAGTGGTGGGGAGCAGAGGTCCAGCCTTTCATCTGAGCCTTTCCCTTTCCCCACTGGCCAGGTGTGACCTTGCTTCCTTCCCAGGAGCAGGGTTACTGCCCGTCCTTCCCCAAGCCCATTCCCAAAAGGAGCAGTGCTGCCTCATACCTGCCAGGCGGACGTCCACGGCGAACAGCAGCTCGGCGGACGGGTCCATGTTTGCCAGTAAGCCCCTGCTCTGGCCCTCGCTTTTGGCCTCCACAAAGGCATTTATCTGTTTTGCTGCCTCGCCTGGATTTGTAAAGTCAACAGCTCGGGCGTAGAATGCATCAGCACTGGGGAGCAAGTGCTCCATGAACACCTGGAAGAGGGGTATGCCAGGGGCAGAGAACAAGCTCAGTGTCTTGGCAAAGAGCAGCTCCTCGTCCCCGCTCTTCACAAGCCTTTCAATCGTCCTCAGGCTGGAAAGGGAATTGCTTCCAACTGCCGTGGAAGTGCAGTCAGGGTTTCCAGAGGGGGGAACAAATCCCAGCAAACCCTGCAAATCAAGTGCTGTCTGGTTTGAGGCCCCCAGGTAGAATGACACCAAGGAGCTGTAGAGGCTGGTTGGGGACAGGAGCACGTTTTGGCCCCTCTGTGCTTTCTGCAGCGCGCTGTAAAACCGCATGCCCAGGACATACACCAAGGAACTCAGGTAGCTCCGTTCCTCCTTCCCCCAGGTGCTGAGGCTTGGGGCTTCCAACTTGTTCTTGTCATTCACGTCACCTTCGTATTCAGGTACGGTTTGGGACTCAATGGAGACAGGGACAACAGTCTTTCCCTCCTGAACCAATTTTTCCAGCTTGTCACAGTCACTCTCATTGAAAGAAAACAAACTGAAAGGGTGGACATAGACCCGGTCACAAGTCACCACGGTAAGGCAAGCCAACAAGCAGAGAAGATCTGCTACCAGATTCATGCTGGAAAATTGCCTCCACAGTGTCTGCTGAAAGAAAAAATTAGGAGGAAAGGTCAGTCTGTTTCAAGTACAATTTCTCTTAATCACAGAGTGAGGTGCTAGTGCTGTGTTGGAATTACAAAGGTGAGAATTTCAGTATTTCGTGGTTTTTGATCTGACTCTACCCCCAAAAAGCCCAGGATGAGACAGACACCAGTTTCAATGGCAGCAAGTGGGAAATGGTAAGCACAGACGTGACTCCATTACCCACTGCAGTACCCTAAGGATTTATCATGGGAACGGTTGTGGATGCTGGTTATGCCTGCAAACTGGAGCATGCTACTTCTGCAAAACCTTGTTTTGCAACAAATGCAAGAACACTTGTTCCTGGGACCGGGTCAGAGCCATCTCTGCAAACTGCTGCACTGAGCTTTGCTGACACACAGACAGGCTAAGCAATGTGCCTGCTGTTATGCAGGAGGTGGGTTTGGAAAACAGTTCTCTAAAGGTCCAAACACAGAACGGTCCTGCTTTGTATGTCTACTCAGCAAAATACTTGGCACTAGCAGAGCATGTTATGTTTTCATAGCCCAGTGCAAACATTCATTCTAGCTTCTAGGCAAACACACTCCAGGCTCCCTTATACAAATGTGCTCACACTGAAACCATTTTCATTGCACCTTCTACATCTAAATACTGAGTTAGAAGGGGTAGGCTGAGTTTTACTCAGCTGTGCAGGCAGTCTTCTCCTGAGGTAAAAGACCACTTGCTTCTCTTGTTTTCTCTGACAAGAAGCAGAGAATTTTATTACATATGGATGTCACTGGTGTTTTAGCACAAAGGATGTAATGCATATTCGGAATGAGAATGTCACGGACACACACACACACAGACAAATTATACCCACTGACAAATTTTATATTTTTAGAATTCTCTCTTTTCCTATATCAAACTTTTTGATAACTGATAGCTCTGCTGTACTTTTCTTGAATTTCTAGTATATGACTTTTAATCTGTAGATTTGAAATCCAAATTGAAATGTGTTGAAAATTATGCATCTGTAACACGTATCATCAGCCAAAATGCTGTTATTCAGAGCTGTATTTTTATTCTACTAGTAATTCCTTGTTTATTGTAGCTTTGTTCACCCTCTTTAACCCATTTCAAGTTCTGCAGAGCTTATTGGATGGGCAAAATGCTATCAGCCCTGCCAGTATCCAAGCCCTGCTCTCTGCTTTCTTCCTTCTCAAGGCTTTTTGAGTCACACCAGTCTGTCAGGTAATTCTGATAGCCTGAGCCTTTTGAGAGGACACAGAGCAATGTCTGTCTCACCAACACTTTACACAGGGTGGAAGCACTTGTGTTTAAATCCATCTATTCAAGACCTGGCTCCTTCCCAGCCTAATTTACAATGTATAACCACATTCTTTCCCCTGAAGGGTCCCCAAGTATTTCATGCCTAAAAATATCCCAGTTTGCAGTATCACCACTCTGTTGCACATCCAAAAACTGAGACGTGCAGATGCTTGGTAACTAGACATACCTTGCTAAGTATATCTGCTCACATGGATATCTGCATTCCCAGGCTGTAGGCCCCTATGTAACAGCTGGGTTTGCAAACGGAGTTTATGTTGCTGTGATGGTCACTCAGGATGTCTAAGTGTCTTCCTACTGAATGCCTGTGAGTCAACCCTGAAACAATTTGCTCTCCAGAGGCATGCAGGGGAGGACCTGCTGTAGATCTCTGTCCCTGTGCCTTCACCCCAGGATTGTTCTTCCCCATTAACTCTCACCTCATCCTCTAAATTACTGCACGGGCAGCACAGTCGTGCTGCTGTCCCCTCTGCTCCCGGCCCCTCTTCACCTCCCCAACCCCACTGGTAGCATGTGACGTCTGACAGAGCATATTCAGTGCTTATGACTGGTTAAAAAATTATCTTGGCAGGTGCCTTCCCAACTTCACTTTCACAGTTAGCCCAGCTACTGTGCCAGTGGATTTCTAGACTGAACCCATTTTTCACATTGGAAAGACTCAGGAAAATGAACCAAAAAGCCACAGATTAGAAGGAATGCCATTCCCACACTGTTCTCTCCATCATGTAATTCATTTGAGGCATTACTTAGCCTTTCCTGCACAGCAGGGAGGGTGACCCTGTACTGCCCAGGCAGGCTGTGCCATTAGGCACCATTGGCACCCAGCGGTCACTTCTCTCTGGCTGCCAGAGCCCCCAGCTCTGCTCAGCTTTTGTTCCACGAGCAGAAGCAAGAGGAACAGTTCCCACTGCCAAGCACTTACCCTAAGCCCCATCTGCGGAAAGTCAGCATGATTTATTTGGCTAAAGACAAGAGCCCCGAGCCCTTTGGAAAAGCACGAACACCTGAGCTGAAAAAGCAGCATTCAAAGCAAATCCACTCAGAGCGCGTACTCGCCTCTGTCCTGGGGGAGCCGCCCCGCAGGTGCTGCTGTCCCTCAGGAGAGCTCCTCACGAGGCCTGTCCCCGCCGGGGCGGTGGGACTGCGGGTGGAAGTGTGCCCTTTCCCCACGGCCGCGGCGGCATTGCGCAAAGCGGCTTTGCATCACAGCCTGAGGGCCGGGAGTTTCCTCAGGCCAATGAGGCCTGGGCCCGGCTTCGCACCGGCCGCGTAGAAAGTTCCAGGGGGGACACACAACCTTTAGCCAGAGCCAGCGCCTCTGCAGCCTGCAGTTACACATTTACCAAGGCAGACACAGGCGTTTTTACTACGCAGAATAACTGATTATAGGAGCTGGAAAGACCTCATTTTGTGCCAGACTGAAAGGAATGCAGATTTCTTTGTACTTATATTTGTTGAACAGTTTGATCAGATTTTTGTCTGCACAGATAGATTGCCTTTAATCTCTACCTTGCAGCCCGGGGACCCACCAGTGTGTGAGATGTGTATGCTACTGCAGAATAAAGTGATTAAGCTCTCAATTTTTACCCCTTCTTTCCCTCTTGAACTATTCAGAATGGCAAAGCTTTGTTCTTTCTCCTCTTGAACAAGACGTGTTGAAATGGAGATGAAAGCCAGATAGGTGAGATTGCCAGAGCTGGATCACAAAGATTTCATCTCTCCCAGTCTCAGCCTCTCGAATCTTGTTTGGGAAAAGGGGTTGGGATTTGCAGATCTTTGCGCTGGTTTTGTAACAATCTTTCAATTTTGGTGTGCCCTTTCTTCCTATTTAAGCATATAAACAGGGGATCAAACCAGAGATAATGCAATTGGTTAGACTGGGTCTTGTTCAGTGCCCTTTATTCTTAGTGATTAAAATCCCATGGCTCTAACAGGAGTAGGGCTGATTTATCATCTGTGCTTCAATTTTAGAGGGCCAGTCAGGCATGATTTGTACTGCAGTGCCCAGCTACATGTTGGACTCAGGGAGAGAGCTGAGAGGGGGATGTTTTCAGTGCCTGGCAGCTGGAGCTGGTGGAGATGAAGGTGGGGACAGGGACAGCTGAGTCCTGCCAGCCCAAGGGCTGTGTGCCAGGTGCCGAACACCAAAGAGATGGGAAATTTCTGTCTCTATAGTCCTGCTTTTCATTTAAACAATCTCATTACATTCGCTATAATGAGGTCTAAAAGTGGTTCTGAGCCCAGGCTTGTATAACATGCTATCATGCACTGAAGGCTTAAACAAACAGCTTGAAACATTCATGGTGTTTTGTCCTCTTGCTGCCTGAGCATCTCTGTTGAGGAAGCATCTGCCTACAGAACAATCCCTGAGCATTTGTACCATCTCCAGACAACTTTTAAATGCTTCTAGCTGAGCAAAGAATACAGGCAAAGGGAGAAGGATGAAAAATGAAAAATGCATATTGTTCAGCTAAATGCTAAGAGATCAAGTTAGGTTTCAGGTTGCAATCCCCCTGCTTTTCCCTCTACCCTGGAGACTCCTTCCCACAGGCAGACCAGGGGAGCCAGCTGGTCCCTTAGAGGCTGCGGATGGGACATGAGCACAGCCCAAATCTGTACCTCCTGCACCACCACCCCTGTGGGTCCCCCTGAGGCACTAGGCTGGCATCAGCAGTGCACACAAATGGCCAGAGCACGCCGAGCCTATGAGCCAGAGCTGGTCTGCTGCATCCTCCTAGGTGAGGCTTGAACACAGGTAAAAAGAAAACCCATCCCACTACTCTGTATCGAGGACACACAGATGAAAGGTGTTTCATGGAAGGGCACCTTATATTCTGTAAAACCCTGAAAAGTATCCTTACTGAAAAGAATTACTGGCTTTGGCTAATAAGCTACAAGTGATGCTAATAACCCATAGTACAGCTGTCAGACTTACATGTTTGCTGTGGACTGACACTGAAAGGGGAAATCACAAACCCCTCATCCTCTGTACTTTTTTCCCTTAAATCTTTATTTCCTTAAATAATTTGTTCCAGCAGCTAAGGCAATTAAACATTGTTAAATTTCCTTAAATAATTTCCTTAAATCATTTGTTGTGTAGCATCCAGACAATGTTGTTTGGCTGTCTCCTGCTTCCAGCTCCCCTGAAGGTCATGACCAAGTCGTGCTGCAGCTGTTGGTCTCCTTTTGCTGTAAGTACCAGCCCTAAACAGGCAGCCCTGGCTGCAGGGAATGCTGTCCTGAGAAAGAGGAGGAGCAGGAGTCACCCGAACAACAAATCTAGCATGCCGGTCTGGGGGCTCTACCACATAAAGAAAGTTCAGTTTAGATGAATATTCTCAGGGTTTTCAGCCAAGTTGATCCTTGAGTGTCTTTTGGTGTTTGTGCACTCAGTTCTATTGTTTTCTGTCAACAAAAAAATGGTCAGTGTCTTTGAGGAACACAGAAGGCTATCTTTTGCCCCCCACCCTTGCCCCCACGTCAATAAAGTAATCAAATTAAAATACCTAGCTTTCTCCAGAAAAAGAAGTTTCATTAGGTAATGTTCAATGTCCTGTTTTCACCATAGTCCTCCTGTTGCTTTGGGCCACCGGGAGTTTGGCTGGCCCCAGTAATGAGGGAGAACCTTTGAATTTGCCTTATGTTCATGCACTACTACAAAGCTCAGATACAGTTCCTCCCCTCATTTGCCAGTCACTTGTGCTCACTCAATTAATATTCCCCTATTAAGATGCATCACACACCAGCACACTTCTTAGATCTTTGTCTTTTATCTTTTAACAGTTTCTTCTAAAGGAGAAGGTTTCACATTACGAGGAACCTATCCTGCCACACCTGCAACATGTTTTATCCTAGTAGTACTTAACTACAGTTAGTCTTTAATTTTACTTCTGAGACATTTTTAAGCAGGAGTGCACGAGCATTATTACAATTACTATGTGTGGACTCTGTTGTCAGGCTTTCTTTTTTGGGTTGCCATGGTTTTAGGAATGAGAGTGTGCTTAAAGATAGAGCTTTTACAAAGCAGAGTCTCTATCCTGCCCTTCAGCTCTGGTGTCCAAGGATTTTGTCCATTAAAGAGAGCTGTGCCAGAGAACTTGCACTGGGCCAAATTTGGCCAAAAAGCTTTCTGGCAACAATGAATCCAAGAAGGTGAAAGCAAGGCTGTTCTACAAGCATCCCCTACCCAAAACAAGCCTGTGGCCCAAACACGTTTTCTAATGAACCTCTCCCTGCAACAACCACAGTAAAGGCACAAAGAAACACAGACCTCTCAAACCTGTTCCTCAGCGGTGAGGTGTGTGCTCTCCTTTTGCCCCACTCTCCGATTTTGGAGGGGCACTCGGCTCCCCCTTTTATACCCGCTCTTGCATAAGCCGGGCCCGCCCCCCTCCCCCCCACCACTGCCCTCATTTCTCTTCAAAACCTGCCTCTGTTTTTCCTGCTTGTTATTCATGGTAGCTGCTGAGAGGGAGCAAAGAGGGGTGGAAAAACACTGGTGCTGCGGGTACGGGTTTCCTTGCAGCCGTCCTGGGGATCAGATCTCCTGGTCAGCCCCACCGTTCTGAAGTGCTAATGTGGAAGCCCTCCCCTGCCCCATCAAAAAATTCTCGGTGATGGTGCTCCAGCTTCTTCATGCAAACACTGCCAAAAAAGCTTCAGAAATTTTAACTCTGGCAGAGGAGCACTAACCCTACAGACAGCAGCATGTAATTCAGCCTTGAATGGGAAAATGCTTTTGTCCAAGCTAGGCTTTTGACTGATTGACCAGGCAGCTATTCTTTTGTCGGAGAACACTGCGTCTCCACTTTGTCAAAAAATGTTTTCATTGATCTGACTTGTTCTGGGAAAAGCTGTATAAAATTCAGCACTTTGTGTGGAGACAATAGTAAATATTTTATTCTGTTTCGTTCCGTTTGTTTTCCAGCTTTCCCAAATTTTGCTCCGAGACCTGAACCCAAAAGGGCTAGATGTACTTCTGTGATTATGCTCTTGTCTCTTGTGAGGCAGCAGACCTGGAGGAGAGATAATAAATTACTCTGCTCACAGGCTCAAACCACAGACCTTCGCATGATGTCTTCCTAACTTAAGTTGGCACATCTGACATACATAGATTAAAAAGTAATATATGGCTCATTTAAACATAATAGCATGTACATGGCATAGATAATTCATTATGAAAATTGAGGGTTTCTCTTATAAAGCCTAAAGGTTTCTTGAGTGAGAAATAGGCCACAAACACTTTGTTCACACAGCCTGTGAGTTGACATTGGTAATCACGAACCTCTACATCCCATCAACATTCACAGTGTTCCCTCTCTCATCTGTTTTGGTAAGGGAACACAGCCTGGAGTCTTAACAAGGCTCCAAATGGAGAGGGCAAACAGGCACTGGGAAAAGGACAGGGAGGAAGGGCAAAAGAGAATGCTTTTGTGGGAGGATCTGACAAAAGGAAGACTGGGGACTATTGCTTTATCAGCTGCTGCAGTGGTCACCCCAGGTGTGGCAGTCGGTCGTGAGGATGGAAAGGAAGAATGATTGTTTGTGAGACATCCAGGAAAAAAAACTTGGTGGAGCAATACAGTGCCTACAGACACCAAAACATTTCAATTTGGAAGAGAATCCACTGGTATGGGAAGTATAAACATAAAATGCTGAAGGTGAGCAGAAAGTCTTGAATCACTTTTGTAATATTGCCAGAATCAGTGCAGTCCCCATAAAATTATCAGTCCACAGATATAAAGGAAGAACCTTTTTGCATGCTTGAACTGCAGGAGACACTGCCACAGGATGCTGCAGAGACCAAAGGCCTTGGTACAAAAATAAGTTAAATGAAATCACAGAGGGTGTGGCCAATGGCCTCCGCAGAGCATGTTGGTCCAGGTGTGATTGCTAACACCAGACAGCTGTCATGAATTCTGCTTGTTCCAGCATCTCTCATGCTTCTCTCCAAGGGATTATCTTAAACTTGCTGTGGAAATAGAGATATCTGAGCTGAGGCCAGCTTATGCTGGCTCATTTTTCAGCACAAACTGAGAATACTCTTTCAGTAGTGCTGTAGTAAAGAAACACCACGCCCAGCAAACCCGACCCTCAGCCTCACCATTGTTCCTGTGCACAGAGCATTTAGGAACATCACTGCTATCTCTTCAAAATCAACATAAACCCTGGAAAATATGAACAATTTTCAAATGCTGTGGGTAGGATCTTCATATTAATTAGCCGTGTTTCAGGTTTTTTCTCTTTTAATCAGGGTAGGTTCACAAACCACAGCAGAGTTACTGCTCTAAAACGTGTCTCTGTCTTCTGCCAGACCTATGGGCTCTGTTCTAACTTCAGCTGTACACAGAGTATTTGGTGACTTTTTCCAGAGTGAATAAGTAGGAAAGGAGTACCACTCTGACAAGTTTCTATACTTTAGTAAACCAATTTTCTTCCCATTCTGTGAGAATTGTGGCAAGCTGCCATGGGTCTGATTTTATTTATTTATTTTTGCTGTCTCTAATGGGGAAAGGCAGGTAATATTTTTTATTGCAAGGTAATATTTTTTAGCTGTTTTAATAAAATAGGAATAGGTTTGCATGTGATTTTTCCTGTGTTTTCTCTGTATGCCTGACCTCTGCCCGTGCTGGCTGGAACCACTTTTCTGTGAAAGCTTCTGGTGAGCATGAGGGATGTACTCGGCTTGCCTAATTTTTTGTGTAAAGAGGATTGCAAAAATGCTTTTCAACAATAACATTCAAAGTACAGATGATGAAAGAGAGGGATTATCCCGCTTCTGCCATGGGTTCTCACAGCAAGGAGCAGTGGAAAACTTGGTAACTTGGCTCTCATAATCCCCAAGGATCACGTGTGCCATTCCTGTGCTAGGGTGGAGGGAAACAGCGTGTCTGCCTAGAAGGAGCCAAAATGCACATGGTGAGTGGGCAGCCTGAGAGCTGACTCAGGTGGAAGGGCTGGTGTGGCACAGTGCTCCCTCCCACGGGAGAGGTGCCCTGGCTGAGCCAGCTGCCTGGCCTGCCCTCGCCCTGGCAGTGCCACAGATCCTCCCTGTTGGAGGAGGGAGCATCACCATATTTCCATCTATTTCAGCTTCTCAGGGAAGCTTGTATTAACACTAGTACAATCAGCCTAAAATTACATTGGGTTTGTCACAGCTTGTGTTTGCAGGCCCTGAGAGTAAAGATTGCTTCGAATTTTCATAGCCCTATTTTTTTTATCTGTCCCAGTGGAAGATGCAGTTTTTAAGAGCATTTTAAGAATGGTCTGTGCACAGCCTGCACATGTACACGAGGCATGACTGTGGGCCCACTGTGTGTGTAGGCAGAGGAAACCTCCTTCCCTGAGGATCTCAAAATACTTTGCAGTCTAATAGTTACATCAGCAACATATAATTGAATTTGGGTCCTTTCCTGTGGCACAGACTGTGCCTGTGAGGAGCAAGAGACAATCCCAGATGGAAGCAGCCAGGACAGAGCAGCCTGTCCTGAGAATGAAAGTGGACACAAAGAGGTGACATGAATCAACAGGTTGGTGACATCTCAAGGACAAACAGCCAGGTTTCTCTACTCCCAGCCCAGTGTCTTTACCTTTTTAATCTCACTCTATCTTCATACAGTCCCGTGGATAAGGCAGAGCAGCAGGGATGGCAGCACCAGCACAGCAAAATGCCAGCCTGAAAGAGCTAGTGCCAGCTTTGATATCAGAACTCTGGCAGATGCCTTTGTGTCAGGGTGGGATTTTGCACTGTCTCAATATTTGCCAGCTGGGTCAGCCACTGAAGTCTTCAAGCTGTTATCCAAGTCGAGCAAGGGAAGCAGCCAGGTGACCACTGTCTGGGAAATGCCACAATTCAGCTCCAAAAGCCTCCACCACCAAACATCTGGCTGCCCTCAGTATTGCAAGGATGCTGCAATAAGCTCAGTAGTGATTTACTCTCCTGGGGATCTCTGGTGGCAGATCTTTTCTGTCACTGCTGAGGTTTTGAAACTCTGGTTGTAATTTTTGTACCCCAGCCAAATTGTCCACAATGCACAATAGTTGTTGTCTCCTAGACTGGAAATTCAAAGCATAACCATGGAAAGACCTTTGGAAGATGGGATATCCGTGTTGCCTGCACAAACTCAGGTTCCCCTTTATCTTCTCCCAGGCCTCTCTCAAGACACCTCCACCGCTCCTCCTGCTGCTCTGCGTGGGTGGGCAATTGTTGCAACCAGCAGGACTCTGCTATTTTGGTTACTATCTGGTGTTCCTCTGAGCAGACTGTCTGTGGTGGTCTCCTGCCTCACTCGAGGAGTGTTTTTAATCATGTGCCGTTTGTGCAGTTTATTAGTAAGAAATAGACTGGCTCTATCCTCTCTGCAGGCATTACGGGACTCTTCCATCTTCTGGAGCCAGCTACAGGGGCAAAACCGCAACTCTCTCGGGACAGCAGCCGCAATTTTCAGTGCTCCAAATACAATCTACAGACCCTTTTGCGACTTGAGATAAGGGCGGGGCTTTCAGACTGGCGTTAATTTGAGGGGGGCACAACGAACGAGTGTTCGGCTACGCTGGACTCTGTGCTGCTTTCGGATCCTGCTAGAACGCAGAGACGCTGAGCCGGGCAGCATCAGGGCAGCATCAGGGCAGCATCAGGGCTGCCCAGTTTGCAGGAGCCGCGCAGGATCTCCCTGCTCGGGGTGCTGAACAGACCCAGCCACTCCTTCAGCGCCAGCTCCAGCCCTGCCACGCCCAGGTGGGAACCCGCTTCCCGCTGTGCGAGTGTTGGCAGCTCTGAATTCTGCCGGGAGGGGAGAGCAGTGTGCATCCCGGCGCTGATCCCGCAGCCGCAGCACCGCGGCAGATCCCTTCCCTTCCCTTCCCTTCCCTTCCCTTCCCTTACCTTCCCTTCCCTTCCCTTCCCTTCCCTTCCCCTCNGGCCGGGGCTGTCCCGGCCAGGAACATTTGGAAATGTTATTACCTTACTGCCCTTTGGTAAACCAGTAACTCTGGAAGAAAGAGGAGGGGAAAGTTACATTTACATGCAGTTTGTTGTTTTTTGGGTTTTTTTTTGTTTTGTTGGTTTTTTTGGGTTTTTTGTTTTTTGTTTTTTGTTTTTTTTTGCTACAGGAAATAATGAAAGAGCTCATCACTTAAAGTTTCTGGGATTTCAATAGAGCAGCAAAAGTAAATCTCCCGGCAGATCAGAACTTCCTGCTCGTTTGTTTTTGCTGGATGTTTTTTAGGCAAGGGATTAAATGCTACAGTTTTGGGTTCATTTTTGTTTTTACTTTCCTTTATTTTTCTACCTTTTCTGTTTTAACTGTAAAAACATGAAATAACAATTTAGTTTACTGCTTGAAGGATAAATCAGAGAAACAGTATTACTGAGCCCAGAATATTCATGATGAAAAAGGATTAAGATTGCATTCTGGCAACATACTCTGATGAAAGCCTTTGAAAACCGTAACTCCTGCCATAAAAAAAAAAAAAAAAAAAAAATCAGTGAGTGCTCTTGGAGCTATTCTATTAGTCCCAGGAAAAGCCAAGCTCCCTTAGGGACTGCCTCTGACTCAGGGAGTTGAAGACATACTGCAGCTTGGCTCCTCTCCCATACTGCCACTTGGTGTTTCACAGTCTTAAGAAAAATAATAATAATAATAATAATCTTAAAAGCCCTTTTTTGTTTGTAAAGCTGCCGCTCCCCCGAAGTGATGAATTAATGCAGCATTGTGTGCTTAGCTCTGACAAAAGCCTGGAACAGCAGCTCAGAAAGCTGTGCTGTTTGGCTGGGTAAAGCACTTAGATGGCTGTCTAATGATGATATTTCAGCTGCCAGCACAGATAATGTTGTCCTTACTTACCCAGGCATACAAAAAGATGTTTCACATTTCTGGGTGTGTAAAAGGGGTGGTAGCCCATCAGAGAGCCTGAGCACAAAGGGGACAGGCAGAGCAGAGCTGCCTCCTGGCACTGCAGTGCTGTCAGCATCAGGGTAAGCTGGGCAAGGTGGGCTGTGCTGGGGGAGTCACCTCATGGTGACAGCTCAGCATCCCCTTGCCCTCGGCCCCGCAGCGTGGCTGGGCCACACCAGCATTTCACAGCCAGCCACAGCAGTGGGCAGTGGCAGCAAAGCTGCAGGTGGTGTGAGCACACATTAATCTGATACTGCATTTGAGGCTCATGCCTCTTTAGGAGAAGAGCCTATTGCTTTTGTGCAGCACAGTGAGAGCAACCAGACTTCTTACATTCACCGTTATTTTAGGATCCTCCCTTGAATGAGATTTTGATTTCCTACAATTCCTCCAAGGTATTTTTTTCTCCTTAATCAGTAAGATTTTCAAAGGCCACTTCTTAAAAACCCTCCCTTTTATTTTCTGTACCCTTTTTCTCATTGCTCTCTAGCCTTTTTCACTAGGCTGTTCACAACATTTTGTAGGGCTGTCCAGTCCTCCGGTTGTCTTGCAGAACCCCTAAAGCTGTCCTTTCTCACCTTCCTTCCCTCTGCCTCAACTTCTGTCCAGAAATGAGGGAGAGGAGGATACTCAAGCCCCTCTATAGCAAGCCATGTCTTCTCCAGAGAAAGTATTACTTTACTGCCAGAAGACAACACAAAATTCCTTAGAAAAACAGCCCCAAGCTGGGCTTGATTTTATCTGGTCTCAGCTGTTGTTAGAGCAATAGAAGATGTCCCCAGTTAGCTAAGATGTGTGCAGGAGCATGTGCAAAGCCTGCCAGGCTGCAAGCCACTGGGCAAAAGTCCATGCACTGCATTGAGCCAAAGTAATGGAAAGTATCAGAAACAGTGTGGTTTCATGTGACTGTGACTGTGGCATTTGGGTCCAAATCAAGGCAAGGATCAGAGGGTGCCAAGCAGTACAAAATGAGACTAATCTCAGAGACAGAACAAAGATGTTTCATGTAACTTTATACAGATTCAGAGGAGGAAGGACAGAGAACAGCTGAGTTTCACAGGTGGCATCTCAGTCCACATAATATCTCCCCTTAAATCTTTGGAAATATAAGGAGAACGATAAAGGGACCTAGACAAAACCAGTCATTTCTCTCTGGAGAAAGAGTACAAAAATGAAACATTCTAGCCTAAACCAGTCCCCTGTAGAAGGTCAGATGACACTGAAGGGGCTTAGCCAGCAGGCAACCAGCACTAGAGAACATGGGGTCAGTCGGGCCAAAGGCTGTGGATAAACCCTCCAATGTTAAACTGTTGACAGGGCAGGAGGTGTAATGACAACAGGGTTATGAAAGACTCAGTCAAGTTGCTGTCATTTGAATAACCAACTTTAAATCCTGAATGACCAGAGTCTACCTGATGTTAATGGGGAAGGAATTACATAAGTGTGACTCAGAAAAAGCACATGCCAAATGCTGAACAGCAGAGGATGAAAGCCAGAGCTGTAGCACGATGCTAAGCAAGGAGGCCAAGAAATGGAAACCATAGTTTCCTACATCAAGCCTTTATGTCACCTTCTATCCCATTAATTATGCTGGAAAGTGAATAAGAGTCTCTTCTAGAGTAAAAGCTGTTCAAGCCACAGAAAACCAAATCAGACCTTCTGCTTTCTTGAAGAAAATATCTAGTCCAAGGAAATCTGACCCAGTAGCAGACAAAACCTACACTGTTCCTGTTCCTGCGACTCTGCTCTTGGCAGAGGATGCTCACCCTCTGTCACAGCCACGGCTTCTTCTGCACAGTGCCCATCCGGCCACCTCTCTCGGTGTCATGGGATGAGCAGTGTGGCTCAGCAGGAGGGCGATGCCTCTGGTGTTCACATTCCCTGAGTGCTTTGTTCCCATGGCTGAAGGTAATGGATAAAAGTCCTGATGTTTCAGGAACAGGCATTTAATGACGGTACCGGGAAGAAAATGATGTTCAGCTTTAACATATGTTGCCAGCCTGTGCATCACTCATGCTGTCACCTTGAAATCTTGCCTGGTCGTGTGGCTTGTAGAGAGATCTCTGCAGTCTGCAGGAGCCTAGTGGTGTCCAGAGCAGTCCCACTAGGAATTAATTGCATTCGATCTGACAGCTCTTTCTGCCAGCAGCGCTTTCACACGCTGGCAGGCACTCGCTCACTGCCTGCACAGACCAAGGACAGACCTGCACTATCCCCCTGCTGGGAGAGCCCAGTGGGCTGCAAACCCACAGTTCCTGGGACAGTGGAATCCTGGAGGAAGGACTTTATTACTCAGTGTGACAAGATTTCGTATTAATACTGTCTTGTATTGCTTAAATGTCACAATATGTCTGCTGCGACAGCGTGCCAAATGGAAATGCACACAGGCTAGTGTCACAGCCTTTCATCCTCTGTGTTCACCTGCTGTTCCAGGGAGTGCTAAAATACACCCTGCTTCTGCTCACGGAGCCAGGACGCCCAAGGAGAAAAGGTGTTCTAGGTCAGTGGCTCAAACTCTGCTCACCACTCCCCTGAGCAAGTAGGATTTGTGTTGCTGGTGTCTGTCCATAAGGACGTATTGCATTTTCCTCCCACCCTGAATATCTGCAGAGAGCACCTAGTGGCATGAATAACAAGTCATTTAAGGGGAGAAATGCTCTTTCACTGCTTTCAAAAGGGGATTTCATGGTAAAAAAGCAAAACTGCTCAGTCCTTGTAAAACTCTGGAGTGGGGTAGGCATGTAGGTGATACATAGATTTGTGTGTTTCTGCCCTTCAAGAGATGAGCCCGTGATTCTTAACATATGTTGGGCAAGGTATTGTATTTTCATGAGAACTGAGACATTTTATAAGTGTTTTCTGCTCATTCCTCTTTTATCCACCCGCACTCCCCAGGCACCATCTCTCCTGTGCACTTTTAGTGCCTTGACACCAAGGCTGAAATCTCAGAGACATGAATTTTCCTGCAGTGCCACGACATGAAGCAGCAGGGTGAGGAGAGGAAAAGGCTGTCCCTGGCCTCTGGGAGAAAGGCTGCAGCATGAAAAAATTTCTTATTGCACACCAGAATGTTCATATAGGAGAGAATCTGCATGCATTCCCCTACAGCAGGACAAGCACTCTTACAGCTCAGCCCATTTTCATCTGCAACTGAACTCTGAAAAGAAGAATTTTCCTGAAGCAATACATGGTTACTCTCCTTGGGACACAGCAGGTGTGCAGTCTGTATGTCTAGGGCACTGAAGGTCTCCTTCCCCAGTCAACATGTTACTCTGGTGTATGAGAATGTGCCTTGGCCCACACAGAGGTGTTGTGGATAAAATTCCTGGTTTTGCTGATGGTTGAATATGAGATTTTGGGTACTTCATATCCCTGGGCTTGTGTTGGCACTAAAATACCTTTTACCTGCCTTAAACTCTTGTCTAGTACTCCTCTCACTTGACTCCGTGCATTTAATCTGGGCATCTACCCTAAGCTAGGGTAGATGAAGGACAAATTAAGAACAAATGGAGGACACAGCCATCTCCAGAGGGATCTTAAGGATGAGTACACAGTGAGTCACTTTCTGGAGGTTTCGGTCTCTCACCAGCTGTGGAAATAGCTGACATGAGTAACTTAGACTCTATTCTGCAAACCTAAAGTTTGGTCAAATGATGGCCACGTTTGGAGCACCAGGCCTGCCTCTTCTCACAGATTTGGACAGTATCCATATATTTGCACAATGGGAACCTGGTCTCAGCAGGGTTCCTGCAGACATCAACAATGGATGCAATTATGGGGAATAAACATGGGAATATATGTTCTGAAAAAGAAAGCTTTCCTCCCAGCACTGCTGTGAAAAATAGCAGAACAGAGAGGAACTAATTCTGTTTCACCTAATTGCTCTCCATAAATCATCTCTTGGCAGCAGGCTAAACTCGTCCACCAAAGGGCCAATTAAAGCAAAGGGAGGCTGAGTGCTGTTTGTACTCAGGGGTGTGTTTTATACTGTTATACTGTTTCCTGTTATACTACAGGAACTGTAATTTGTTCCAAGAGGGTGGCATCTCCTCCCTTTCCAAGCAGAGAGGAATATCCATGTCTGGCTCTGAGTGTTATTCCTTCAGTGCATCCATGGTGCATTGTCAGGCATTCTCTCCAGACAGTGTTTCACTGTCCAGTGTGAGATACAATGGTGCAGGTGAATGTTGGTAAGCAGAAAAATCACCGAATCATTTAGGTTCAAAAGGACTGACAAGATCATCGAGACCAACAACCAACCAAGCACTGCCAAGTCCACCACTAAACCACATCCCTGAGCACACATCTGCACATCTTTTAAATATCCCAGGGGATGGTGACACCACCACTTCCATGGGCAGCCTGTTCCAATGCTTGACAACACTCTCCATGAAGAAATTTTTATTCAGTATCTAATATAAACCACCCCGGTGTAGCTTGAGGCCATTTCCACTTGCTCTACTGCTTGTTACCTGGGAGAGGAGCCCAACCCCACACCTGGCTACACCCTCCTTTCAGGTGGTTGTAGAGAGCAATAAGGCCCCTGCCCTGAGCTTCCTCTTGTCCAGTCTATACATCCCCAGCTCCCTCAGCTGCTCCTCATAAGACTCATGCTTCAAACCCTTCACCAGTGTCAGACGAACAAGGTCATGAAACCTGGAAATCGGTGACAATCAGTATTTATTTTTAAAATCACATGATACAGTGCATCCAGAACTACTTCAGTGTTTGGCCCATCAGAATCCCTCCTCAGGATAACATTTTCTAATGCTCTTCCTGGGTTTGCCCAGGATGTGTCCTGCTCCAAGTCCTCCCCACTAGCTTTGCACACCCCTGCTGTGCACACCCAGCCCCTGCCAGCAGGGCGGTTATGGCCACGGCCACCTCTTGGCCCCGCTGTCCCTCCTGCATGACGTCCAACGGGGACAGCAAGTGCCAAGGCAGCCCTGCCGCACTCGGGCCAGGCTGCTCTCTTACCTGGGAGAGCCAGGCAAGCTCGCAGTGCGGCCGCAGCCCGCCGTGGGCTCTGGTTTCCCTCCCAAGGCTCAGCTCAATGGCCCTGGCTGAGTTTGCATACCTCGAAGCCATCCCGGGCCGTGCCGGGCGGGGAGCGGTGCCAGCGCCGTGCACACCCTGCCTCGCACGGCAGCCGCGGGGAAGGACGGGGCAGCCCCGGGCCGCTCCCAGGGTGTTGGGGACCGGCCGCCTTCCCTCCCTGTTTGCTTTCAGGGTGTTTGTTTCTGGTGCTGTGCAGAGCAGCCGGGAGGTCAGTCTCACCCAGCAGCAGCTCAAGGCCGTGACACGGAGGAGGGCTGGAGGATATTGCCGGCTTCCTCACCGCACAGTCCTTTCCACCCCTTCGTCCTTCACAAGGCACGTGAGGTATTCTTGTATCCCCTCTCTTTTCCCCCTGGTTCTGTCCCCACCCCCGGCTAAGCCTTGTCTGGCCGGGCTCTCTCGGGCAGGTGGGAGGCAGACATGCCCTACCTGTACCGGGACTCGAGGCCGCGGCCGGCTGCGCACCCCGCGGGTGCCCGTGCCACGCACAGCTCCGGGAAGGCCTACGAGCAGCTGCGGCAGGAGTGCCTGCGCAGGGGCGTCCTCTTTGAGGACCCCGACTTCCCCGCCTGCAATTCGTCTCTCTTCTTCAGTGAAAACCCACCCATTCCCTTCGTCTGGAAGAGGCCTGGGGTGAGTATGCCGTTGTGTTTGTGCCTCCCGTCCTGCCCAAAGTCAGGCAGACGTGCTTCGGGGTTCCACCGAGTACGTGTTGGAGATGTGGAGATGAAGTGCGGGGGGAAGCCCTTCTCACTTCCCACCTCAGGAGCAGTGGCTCAGGATTGGGATGCCCCCCACAAAGAGCTCAAGCTGCAGCATGAAAGAGCTGGAAGGCTTCACCCCATGTTTCGGGTGTAGCTCCTTGTACAGAAACACTTACCATGTGTATTTGTGTGCATGCATAAAGAACTCGTAATCAGCTTCTCTCTTACATTATTGCCAGACAAAAGATGAAAATAAGAGGGCACGCAGGGAATTAAGAGTAAAATGCATTATGATAACGTACTAACTGTGTAAAATTGGGTGTCGTTAATGTAGGAAATTCATAATTAAGATAAACTTCAAAAATTCAGACCTCTTAACTTTTAGAGTACAAGAGTCTTACACTTGCTCACTTCCATCAGGGAACGCTGAGAGATTACAAGTGCATGCCGTGGTTACTGAGCCATTCAGCAGTAGCCAAGGGCTCAGTGAGTATCTCTCAATGCATCTTGCATAACAGTCATTAATAACACAGTGGGAGCCTGAAGCTGCACCAGTCACATGCTCTCAGATCACAAACCCAGCATCACTCCAGGTTCCTTCTTCCCACTTCACTCTGTAACTAATAACCCCAGAAAAAAATGTGGCAACATTTCATTTCTTTGCTAAGGACTGATGTTTATTCTGGGTTTTTTTTCATAGTCTGAAAGCTCTTTCCTTTGTAATAAACTTTTCTTTGGTGATAGTGATACCAAGGGAGAGAAGGAACAAAGTGAGCTTAAAGAAGGGTTTAAATTATCTTAATTCCCAGTGATAAGCATGCAGTGCTTCAGCATCTGGTAAACACAGTGCTGATACAGAGCAGAATTAAAGCTGTTACTCCTGGACTAGTTTCAGTTGTGAAAAAAATTGGAGATCCCAACACATGCTAAGTGCAGACCCCCAGGCACTGCTGCCAAAAAGCCAGGTGGCCTGTGGGGCTGCCCTCCCAGCACAGGAGAGGGCTGTGAGGCTGAGAGACTTCTGGTGTGGTGACTCTAGAGTGCTGTGAGGCATCAAAAATGCACGTGGCTGTGACACTAAATGATAAAGAATGGTTTTCCTTTGCCCAGCTCTTAGGTGCTGGTTTGTCTTTTTAGGGCTCGGAATAGTTAAAATTTGGTGTAAAATGTCACCAGGAGTGGTTGAGAGCTTGTGTGCCCTTGTGTACGGTGCACAGGGGCAGTGGACAATGTTTTCTTCAGGATCTTTGTATGCTGAACTGGAAACATCTCCAGGATGAGTTAAGTTACCTCAAATGGCATCTGCCTTTACACTCCAATTCCCCCCACGCACTTTTGTGAGCTACACAGCAAGAAATAAAACTCAGGGGAGGCTGAGAGGATGTGTAAGGACAGGGTATTAGTTATGCTCTGCTCTGGCTCCTCAGCGTTTAAGCTAAATCAGTTTCATCTCTATTACCCATCAGGAGCAGCAGCAAATAGAGGTGCTGTAACAATTTCAATTTAACACATTTTACTTTGCAAAGGGAACATTGGCCTGGAGCATGTCCCAGGTGAGTTGCCACAGCTGGAGAGGGTGAGCACAAAAGCATGGCCTCTGTGTAGGGTATCTATATCCCAGCTTCTTTTTGTGGTGACTGGTTTTTACTGCCTCTCCCACCAGTATTTTACAGTAGCTTGGATGAAGTGTGGCACAGTACATGCACGTAATTGCAGGGACAAATAATCTAAATCTTCTGATTTACAATCTGTTAGAGTTTAATCTTTAGTAATGAGAGTAGAGAAGGCTTTCTCATTACTTTGACATGCATATATCTGCATATATGCATGTTTGTAGCAGCATGAGCAAGACCTTCAACTAGCACCAATCTGTAAATCTCCCACTGCAATCAGTGAGCTAAGTGGATCTGCATCAGATGAATATCTGACTTTCTACATAAATAAAGTGCTCCAAGATTTAGACATTTAGTGATTTTGTTTAGAAATCCTTTAAAATCCTTTTTAATTACAAAGTCAAACTGTCCTTTATCAAAAGTTTAGAACAATTTGAATAACAGAAGACCTCTCCTCTCCTCTCCTCTC
>VWZV01007156.1:148003-208213 GCA_013397155.1 Irena cyanogastra | reverse complement strand
AGCCTCTCCTCTCCTCTCCTCTCCTCTCCTCTCCTCTCCTCTCCTCTCCTCTCCTCTCCCTCTCCCTCTCCTCTCCCTCCCCTCCCCTCCCCTCATTCAACAGCTCAGTGAAAGGCAGACATATAAATTGAAGAATGAAAAAAACCCAACCCAAACAAGGAAAGACAAACAGGTTTTACCAATTGCAAATGAGTCTATAGTCTACAAGAGGAAGTAAGAAAGAAATATTCCTAGTATGAACAGCCAGGGACAGCCAGCATAACAGGTTGGGACCAGGCAGAGAAATGTAATCACAGAAATCACCTAAACAATCTCACTCTCAGTGTGTTTTAGGTCTCTATGCACCCCCTCTACCAGTGCAAGACAGGCACAGGGATGCAATTGGTTTTCTTTTGAGTTTAAAGAAACACAGCTTTAATGCAGCATCAGGACAGTCACAGGCCACTATGTTTCATCTCTCTGAAGATGCATGTTCCTACTTCCAGGCAAAATCTTTGTGCAGGTGAATCCTTAAATTACTGCATGCTGTGTGTGAATGCTGAGTTTTGTCCTTTAACATCCTGAAAGTCCAGACACATTGTTATACCATCTGAAAGTCCTTTTAAAATTAATATTATTTTTACAACACCCACTCAAAAACTGTAGAGTGTTTTCTTTTGTTCAGCACAGAATGTGGCACAAGTCTAGTCAATATCCTTTCAATTCCTTTTTATTGATTTTTTTTTTTAAATAGTTGATTGCTTTAGACATAGGAGGTTGACAAGATTTTTTCCATATATGAGTTACAGAGATGTGTAATAAACAATGAGTCATGATTCAAACCCATGTCAGTGGAAAGGTTTTTTTTTATCTTGTCCCTTGCTAACACACAGGGCTTCTTGGTAACAGCTAAATGCATGAGTTGCAATGAGAACTACATCTCCTGAGAGCAATGGTGCTAAAACAAAGTGTGTTGTTGAAGATCAGCTACTTCATGAGCCATTTCTATATCAATGTCTAAAGGCAATGAGCTGTGGTTTTATCGTTCATGCCCAGTCCCAACAGGACTGAGTGTATTTAACAAGCAGGCGGGCCAGGTAAGGAGGAGCTGCTGTTTGTTTCCCTTTGCTCCACACTCTGGGGACAGGGTGTTCTGTGGTACCTCCTCCCCGGGCCACCTGTGGCTGAGGCACGACCTGGCCACCGCCTTCATCCCAAAGGCAAACGAAAAATGTGCAAACCAGCCTCCTCCCGAATGCAGCCTCTGCAGGGGGAGCTCCGCAGCAGCAGTGCTGGGTCACTGCGGGAGTGCCCTGGCTCCGGCAGCGGCCAGCAGCAGGTACTTCAGCAATAACTGCAGGAAGCTGAACAAAACTATCAATATTCTGTCCTATGGTCTGGGAAAATGCAGTGATATGAGCACAAAGGAACTCAGTGTAATCTAGGCAAATGCAGGGATTAAATGGCTGAATGTGCTCTTCTATTTCCCTCGCCCTCCCCATTAATTTGTTTCATTTGCCACTTAGGCAGAAGGATCTGCTTCATGCCACAGGATCTGCAATAATGTATCAGGGCAGACTGATTAACTACAGGCATATTCCCCCAGTAATATATTAGATATTCTCCTCTCCCCTTTTCCATTCAGTTCAACCAATTACATTTAATGTACAGTTCATGGAAAATGGAGAAATGGAGAAGAATTCATTCCACATTTATTGGTTTATCACTATAATTTTTCTATCCAGCCATGGTACTAGTAATTGAACTAAACCAGTCTAATGAATGCTTGAGAATTGCTGCAATGCCACCATGAGCACCATTCCCTCTGACCTCTGACCACATGGGGTGGGTAGTGTTAGTTCCTCCTAAAATTTAGCAGGACTGAAGCTGTCTTTGTTGTTTGCTTTTTTAAGGAAGAAATTGTCTCATGGTTGTCAGACACTGTATGTTCCAGGTATTGCATGCAATTAAATAAAAGGCTTACTAGTTCAGTTAAAAGTAAATTGCCAATTTTATTTTTTCAGCCATTGGAGGAAAGCAAGCAAACAAAAAGCCCTGTTAACCAGGGCTGCAGCCTGACATCAGTCTTCTGGATGAGTTTGTGCTATGATATTTTAACAATTGCCTACAGATGAATAAAGAATGCCAGCCTTTCATTAGAAGCCAACTAATTATGAAAAAAATGAGGATAGTTGATTCTTTAATTGCTCTACACTGTGATTAATTAGCAGGGATCCCCCATCTTGTTCTTTGTGGTGGCAACACTGCTGTGGGATAATACAGCTCATGTAGCACACGGCGTTTGTCAGCCCTGCTGCAAGTCTGGTTCAGAGTGATGGTGACACTTTCCTATTTTTCCTTAGAAATTCTAAGTAATTTCTCTGTCTCACTGTTGCAGGACATTGTCAAAGACCCCAAGTTTATCCTTGGAGGAGCCACCAGAACTGACATTTGTCAAGGGGATCTTGGTGAGTGATTCCCCCTGGATGGATGTGCTCGTGTCTGCACAGCGTGAGGAGCAGCAGCAGTGTCCTCACAGGGGAGGGGGTGTTGTCCCTCCTGAGCTGGTGGGGCACTGGAGCTGGAGGTCCTGCCCGGGCTCACCTGGCCCACAGCTGTTTCTTGGATAGCTCCCACACATCCATGCCAGGCACCATCTTGGTGCAGTGGGATTCAGGATCAGGGAAGGAGCTCCACTCGAGGGTACTGTGAGCCCAAGGGAGTCTTTTGTCTACCAGCCCCTCCAGACTGCTCAACCTGCCCTGGCCAGGCAGGAACACCCTCTCTGGGGACATGCAGGCTGTCTTTTGGATTTCAGGGGAAGTGGCAGCTAACTGTCACAACAGTTCCTCTGGCCCATTTTTCTCCTCTTTCCCCCTTCTCAATCCACAGGTGACTGCTGGCTATTAGCAGCCATAGCTTCTCTCACACTGAATGAAAAAACACTAGCAAGAGTGGTGCCACTGGATCAAAATTTTGAGCAAGATTATGCTGGAATATTTCACTTCCAGGTAAGGTGAACATATGTCACAGAATGAACATATCTCTGTCATTACATTTCATGGTCTATTTTGCAGTGAGGCTGACAGGTACTGCAGAGGAGACACTGAAAAAAGTAGGATTTCTGAGCTTAGACTGTTGTTCATGTTTTGATAAACAAACTAGAGGGCTACGTCAGCCTCACAGAGGCACAAACACAGGCACTCCTGTTTTGTGAACAGATACATGGCTTTAGAAATCATTTCATATTTTCCTGGGCACACACACCTCACTTAGGATATAAGTCTTTCAAGGAGTTGAACTGGGATCTGTAACATGTGTGTCCTAAAAGAGTTTTGAATTATGTTGTGAACACTGGTGTAGCTACATGATTGACATTATCCAGACAAGGAACTACAGTACAGGTTTACACCTTTAGTCTTGGTGTTTTCTTAAGACAGAAGCAACCTTCCTAGAGAGCAGCCTTGCAGGGTAGAGCAGGAACAGATGATTTATATGTCTTCTAATCAAGCCTATGATTGTCACTAACTTACAATTAGAAATGCAGGGACACCAGAATCCTGCTCTCAGGAAATGCCATGCTGTCAGCAAACTCATGCACTATCCTTTCTAAACAGTTTTGGCAGCACAACGAGTGGCTGGATGTCGTGATCGATGACAGATTGCCCACCTTCAAGGGCAGGCTGGTTTTCCTGCACTCAGCTGAACTCAATGAATTTTGGAGTGCCTTACTAGAGAAAGCCTATGCCAAGTAAGTCCCACTGCACATACATAATTTGCTACTTGTACATACATTATTCACAGTTTGTTCATATGGTATTCAGAATTCTAGTGAGCAGCTTCTAGCATTTGCTGCTGCCCTTGCCAGCCTGCCAACTGGCACTAAAGAAAGAACACCCCCAGGCTTTAAAGATATGGAGAAATGGATGAATTAAAAATGCAACTAAAAAGGGAAGCAGAATGACCCCAATACTACTGCTTGGGTACACTCTGGGGTACTTATTTTGACTTCAGTGCTGTTGCTGCAATTCTACACACGTGCGAGAAAGCTCTCAAATGTGGATGTCTTGAAAGCAATTCTCACAGTCAGCATGTGTTTTCCAGGTTGAATGGCAGCTACGAGTCTCTGAAGGGTGGCAGTACAATAGAGGCCATGGAGGATTTCACTGGGGGTATAGGAGAAATGTATGATGTTAAGGCGGCTCCTGACAATTTCTATGAAATCCTAGACAAAGCCTTGAAAAGATGCTCAATGGTGGGCTGTTCTATTGATGTAAGTAAGAACTGGAGTCTCAATTTCTCTGTGCCCTCAACTTTGGGATTCAGTGTTTTCTGGTTTGAGTTTCACTTTTCCTCCTGATGAAGTTTGCTGCCTGGAAAGACTAGTTCAAATTTTATTGAACGAGGCAGTGTGATACTCAGCTGGCTGATGGGACCCTTCACCACCATCACTGTCCATCAAAGCCTTTTTACAAGAAATGAGACCATGTGAACACCTGATCTCAGTTAAGACTGAGATCCTGGAAATGTAGATGGTGCTGAAACAAAATCACAGGGGCAGAGGAGGAATTCCACCCTGTAACCATCTCATTTTTCTGAATGAACAACGCTTAAAGCCCTCCATATTTTTTTTCTCAAAAGGGGACCACTGCACCATGGTTGAGGAGAAAGACAAGTTCTCTGTGTGTAGTACGGGTTAGCCACTGGTTAGCCTGGTGCTTGGAAGGGACCAGGTGGCACCACTTGCTATCTCACTCTGAAGAGAGAGGTTAATTCACATTTTTTTCTCCTATTCCAGACCAGCAGTGCTGCCGAGTCAGAGGCCCGAACCCCATTTGGCCTTGTGAAAGGCCATGCGTACTCTGTGACTGGCATTGAGGAGGTATGTCCAGCAGCACGGGGCAAGGAGACACCTGGGGAGAAGATAAGGGAGTGTCTCCTCAGCCTCAGGTGATGGGGGAAGTTGTCCTGAGGAAGTTGTCCAAATTCCCATCCAACTTTCCCTCCCACATCTGCTGTGGGACTCTGCACCTTTTGCCCAGCAGTTAACACCAGCCACTGCACACTGGAGAAGCCTTGCCCCCTAGATCCTGGCACTTGATATTTTCTCTGTTTCCTTCTTCCCCAGGTGAGCTCTAGGGGCCGGCAAGTGCAGCTCATAAGGATAAGGAACCCGTGGGGACAGGTGGAGTGGAACGGCCCTTGGAGTGACAAGTGGGTGCACTGTCCCTTACACACTGGCCTCACAAAGGCCAGATCCCAGCTTCTGCTCCACAGCTGGCTTCCTGCAGCCCCAGCTGCTCCATGGGAAATTAAACCAAGAGTTTGCATGTGCCTAACAGTGTTACTGCCCTACAGCATCTCCCCTTCAGCATATTCAAAGCAGTGCAATGCAGAGATACTCTCGAGGTTGTTCAGCCTCCAAAACCTAGCATTAGCAGAAATTATGCATGAATATAAATAAGTAAATTTTAATACCCTTCCAATAGTAAAAGTTACACATTTGGAGTGATATTTTTGGTTAAATATTTACAAGCCTGTTGCTGTAGTACTTGTAACACAACATCCATAGTATCTCCTACTACAGATAAGCTGAAACTGATAATGTATTACCCCCTCTGAATATCTTGGATCTCTGTTTGTTGTTTGGGGTTTCTAAACACATCAGGAGTAGTATCTTAATAATAATAAATGCCCATTAAATGAGACCCTCTCCATGCCAAAGTTGTGGAGGGATCCCAAACCACAATGGCATTGGCCTGAAAACCAGTCAGGTTTTACTGCTAATGGTAAAAAAAGTGCAAACAACACAGAATGAAAAAAATATGTAGTAAAAAAAATCAACACTACATTCCCCTCCATCACACACTTTTCAGTATATTTTTGCACATATGCATTGTTTCATTTTTGTTTCACTTTTTCTACTGAGGTTTTTTTTAATTCACATAGATGCAGAGGAGAGGAACCATAACCTGGCTGGCCCTTTAATATTGCTGAGACACGTAACCATTTGCAGGACTACTTTAAATTTCCCTGTCCTAAATTAAATATGTCCACATCAGCTCAGATCCTTTATCTTGAAGAAAAACATGGATAATTGACATGTATAATGAGTTTTTAAATCTGAAAAAGATGGAGAGGTTATGATCAGGACAGGCATCTGGCAGTTTATGCTGTTCATCAAAAAGGCTGTCTCTGCAAAGCAGAGCTCTGACTCTGCACTTGGGAGGCTTTCTGGAACTCAGGATGCAGAGGGGCTTGCAGGTCAATACAGGAGCCTGTATTAACATTTTGCAGTGGTTGCTGGAATTAATAACCTCAACACAAGGTGCCTTCTACTCCCTAAATTTATTATGTCAGATTGGAAATACAGTAGTGCACGTCCAGGTTTCCTGAAAAGCTTTATCAGGTTTTTGTTTGGTTTTGATATGCCACAGCTGGAGTTGAAGAGGTGCATGAAAAGGAGGCAGAGATTTAACCTGGGGCCCCAGTTACTCCACTGAATTTCTCTGTGCAGGTGAACCTATTTAGTTTCCATTGACTCAATTTTGAAAAACTGTCTGGCCCTAAATTAGCAACAAGAATGAAAAAGAAGATGGTGCTACAGATGGAATACAGATTTTAGAAGAGTGTTTACTTACCGACATCTTGAGGTTTACCAATAGCCCTATTATCTCCAACCCAAACACCTGAGACCAGTCCCAATGTCAATAACTCACATTAAGACCACTCTGGGGCAGCTTTGGGATCTTTGGCCTGGTGCTGCTTTTGGCTGCATTAATTGTGTCTCTGCGACCATGAGTGCTAGAGGGACCAGGAAACCTCTTAAATGCAACTGTGTTTGTGTAAGCTGCGCAAATAAAACACATGTGAGAGAGGAACAGCCTGCTGTTACGTCCAGCCAGTCATTCTGAGCCAGGGAAAATTGACTGGCACATGGCTGTAGTAAAGCTTGGTTTTGTTTTCCTGTAGCTCTGCAGAGTGGCGCTCAGTCAGCCCGTCGGAGCAGAGACGCCTGTCTCAGGCAGCACGGGATGATGGAGAGTTCTGGTAAGCCGCAGGTTTTTAAAGTGTGTGACTCTAATCAGAAATCAAGGTGCAAGTGCCCAAAACAAGCAACAAGGAAGAAGCCTTTGCGTGACAAAATTCTCAGTTTCTGCCTAAGAGAGGGCAGGCAGAGTGCTCCCTCTGTTTTCTGTGTTTGATGCGTCTCCCTTTGTTATCTGTTTTAATAACAAAAGCCCTCAAAAATCAGTTTAGTTAATGGCACTGGTATTTCAAATACTGTATGTCTCCCATGAATGTAACACCCTTTAAATCCTTCCCATGAACAAAGGCAGGATATACAGAAGGGAGCACTGTGTGGCACTGTATTAGCTATGAAATGCCTTCAAGATTAATTCTGGGCATGCACTGGAAGACAATGAGTCCTGAGAAGCAATACAACTAGTTGCATAAAGTAAAAGAGCACCAAAATATGTGTGAAATTGTGGAAAATTTGAAGAAAAGATAATGAAATGAAATGAAATGAAATGAAATGAAATGAAATGAAACTAAGTTAAATGAGAGAAAAAAAAGAAACCAACATGGTGGAAATTGCTTTAGAAGTGTGAAGTGTTCTTCATGCCAAATTCACGATCTCAGACAGAGCAAATGGCTGACTTGAACATGATTCCCCACCTCCCATATTGACCATGCTGTGACATTTTCTAGGGCTGGATGCTCAATTCTTTTACACATAGGTAAATCAGAGGTATACAATAGAGTTATTCCAGATTTTGCCTGCAAGTTAAACCAAAGTTCCTCTTCAGCCCTGAGAAGTTATTTGAGATAGACAGTGCAGCACGTTAAGTCACACAAAATGATTTATCACTAATTTTGATAACTGGAGGGAAGTAGGTCCAGTGCTGTTCCATTACTGTATTTTTACATAAGTTATTTTGAGTTATTTTGCTATTGACATAGCAAATGCATTAGGGCATTTGCAGTTTATTCAAAAAGCTTTTGTGCTTGTTTAGGTTTTGGGTTTGGTGGCTTTTTTCTTTTTTTGTCTGTTTTTGGCCTGGTTACAGCTGTAGCTTATGTGGTGAGTGTAAAGGAGACAAAGACTTTACACAGAACCCAAGTAACTCCAGCAAGTATCTCAATACAGGGCAGAACTTAAACCTGACCATGTGATGGAGATAAAAGTGTACAAGTAGGCATCAAATGAACAGTGAAATTAATGGAAAAAAATTCGATTTTTAGACCTTTTTGTTCTTTGGACTTGTGAGAACTGAAGAAAATCTTCATAGTGACATGCTGGGGACATTTTGACCTCATTAACTACCTCAAACATGTTTTGGCTACATATTAGCATTTCAGATTGGTCTTGTCCATGTGATTCTAGTAGGTGAAACAGGGCATCTTGTGGTTGGCTAAGAAATCAGCTTCTCAGTCCTCCTAGTCCCTTCCTTCTATGTTCAGAGGGTCAGTGTCTTTTTTCCCCTTCATAAGTACAAACCCAGAACAGCTTTAGGGAAATCAGAACAGGCGTTTGCCCCCTGGAAGTCAAATCTAATCTATAAAGGGCAACCCCTTCCTCTGCTTTGCAGTACATTCCCAAAGAGCCCAAAATTCTGTCATGTGGCCAGGAAACTGAGCCATTTAGAGACAGATTTTGCTATACTGCCCCTGCTTTAGTGTCCTGAGCATCAGAGTGAGAATTAACAGTGCCTAGGGCTAGCAGTATTTGGGAATAGCTGACAGGAAAGGGCAGAACTCAGCAAAGCAAACCCTGCTGTTTCTTTCCACACCAAAACCAAGTTGTAAAATGGCCCATAGCAGGTGTAAATTAATACCACCACAGACATCTATTTGTTATGAGGAAGAAAAATGGAACTAGCTGTGTTGGACAAGGCACAGTGGGAGCTAGCTGGATCCTGTCTGCCACTGCCACAGATAAACCTGCATCTTGGAGAGATTTTGCTCTCCTGCTACTCCATTTTGTTGTTAGGCATCTGCAACAGGAGGAAAAGGATAGTTACAGAAGCTTGTGTTAGGGGGGAGATCCATTTCTGTGTGTTGTTTCTATGGTCCAGGGAGAGAGGGGGACTCTTCCAGGTAGCAATTCAGAGCAGAGAACATATCTAGATGTCAAATTGCCCTCACGAAGGCCTAATGCATCAGCTCTTTTACAGAGGGAAGTTCAGCCTACCAAGGCTACCCTCAGGCTTAGAGTGTATGTGCCTCCTGTCCTTGTGGTACACACCATGCAAGCTGCTGTCTCTTAGGTAATTTCTGTGCGCTGTTTCCTTTTGATCAGGGCTGCACCCAGTGTCCAGTGGTGCCTGGCTCTGGCTGTCCCTTCTCTTGGCTGTTTGCTCAGTCCTGAACTGACTCCTTGGCCAGCAGGACTATTGCTATCCTTTTGCCCTTGTACTTGCTAGATAAAATCTCCTGGCATATCTTCTTCCCCACGTGCTGAGCAGGCTAGTGTCAACCAGCCCAGCCTAGCAGCTCAAAATTGCTCACATTGTGGCATTTCTCCCTCATTCCCATTGCCATGTACATGTCTCCTCCTTGGCCATAAAATATATGCAGCACAGTCTGTGGGGCACAGTACCAAGCAGCAGTGTCTATGCCACCTTCAAGGGCAGGTTTGAGACATTTCTCAAGTCCAAACACACTTTATCTTTCATGTTTGGTGTATATTTTTGCTAGAACAAGGTCCCAGGCACCCGTAAGGGAGGGAAGGGTGAGCACCTTGAGCCTAGGAACCCTAGCAGAGACCCAAATGTTACTTTAATTGCACTGCAAACAGATAATCAGACAATGGCTTAACTAAACCATCACCATGTGTCACTGGTTGTGCTAATTGTGCCTGACACTGAGCACACAGATGATTTGTATGAAGTCTTAGCTCCTGCATGTGCCAGACAATTCTTTGGTTGGGTATTTGGCAATACAGATGCAGCCATTAAGGCCGGCATGATGTTGGTGAAATAACTCTTTCCACTGTAGGTTTTGTGCCAATGTCACTTCTATTTCATCTTAGACTCAATTGTAACCAAATAAAAGAAAGGTGTAAGAGATATCAGAATGAGATGCAGACAAAAAAGGTGCTTGTGCTTTACACCACAGTGAGTGAAAGCTAGTTGCTGGCATATATCCATGGTCACCAAAACCACCCTACATGAACTAGTGATGTGGCCCTGGGGCTGTGGGGGATAAATACTTCTGCTGGGCATCCTTCACAAAAATGAATGGCTGCCTGTTCCTTACCACATCTTTTGCTCAGGATGGAGTTTGAAGACTTCAAAGTGCATTTTGACAAAGTTGAGATCTGCAACCTGACTCCAGATGCCCTGGAAGACAACACTGCCCACAAATGGGAAGTGACCATCCACCAAGGAAGCTGGGTCCGGGGAGCCACCGCAGGAGGATGTAGAAATTTCCTAGGTAAGTACATACCTGTTTGAAAATGAGAAGCAGGCACTGGAATCTTTACCCCCTCCTCAGCTATAGCTCTTCAGAGAGGAGCTGTGTAGCCAGAGCTGTGGGTGCAGGACAGTTCAGCTCACAGGAACCAGCTAATGGGACAAATGAGGAAACTCAAACCACTGTGTGGTTTAAAAGTGCTGTACTTTAACGATAAGACCTTTCTGTGATTGGCTATTTCAAATGAACAAACCAGCAATGAACACAGTGATAAATGTTCATGTGGTCCCACTTGAGACTTTGTGGTGAAAGACTGCTTGTTTTGCTCTCAGGTTCATTGGATCTGATTTACCTCTTAATGACATTTGCATGAGCAAGACTAGGTTCAAATAAGCCAGTTAAACTGCAGCAGCCAGTGTAAAATGAGACAAAAAGCCCAGATCAGCCAACATGTTTATGTGCCTCTGACTGGGTCATGGATCTGAACTGTGTTAGTGCAGACTGGCACCAGCAGTATGGGATCATTGTAGCTATGTAATTTTAACAAAATTTCATTTGACAACTTCATTTGAACCACGGTAACTTAATAAGGCACCAGGCCTAAAATCTTTCCTACACCTAGTTCTATGATGGACTTTGGGATCTGGCTTATTTTTTGCAAAGCTTAGTGGAAAGAAGTATAACGAATAATGGAAAAACTAAGTTTGAGTGAAACCTCAGCTTTATTGTCTTTTTGGTTTGGTGGCGGTATTTTTGTAGTAGTAGTGGTGGTTTATTATTCTTAGTCAAGAAACTCTCTGGTGTTCTTTACATTGGCAGAAACCTTCTGGACAAATCCACAAATCAAGCTGCATTTGGCAGAGAAGGACGATGGACAAGATGACTGCACATTCATAGCAGCACTGATGCAAAAGGGTCGCCGTAAACTCAAGAAGCTTGGAGCTGAAATGCTGACCATTGGCTACTCTATTTATGAGGTACTGCTTGGCTGCCACAGCACAGGAGCTGCACTATTGGTGTTTGGAACTTTCTCCGGGTTTGTATCCCTATCCCATTTTTGGGGCCCTTGCTCTTAAAATAACCTTCTCAGTTACATCAAGCCCTGTGGAGGATGGAGTCCTCCTGGAGGAGAATTTAGGAGTCCCCACAGGGCCATGGGTTCCTAGGACACACCCATCAGCCCCATGATTCTGTCACCCCCTGCCTGGCTCAGGGAGAGGGAATATTGCTTCTTCTGGGCATCCTGGGGCACATCACACACAGATGTCTGTCCCTGAGTGTGGCTGAAGTTGGTAAATCTGTTGTCACTGCTCTGTGACACCCTGTCTGGCATGATGGTGTTTAATGGCAGGGAATGTTTAAGTAGGATGACAATGTCCCAGAGTACTGAGACTGCCTTCTGTGTGGGAAAGGGCAGTGATAATGGGTCCTTGCCATAAGGTGGGAGGAGCTAAATTGCTGTAAGCACCTGGCAGAGGGAATGAGAGTCAGGATCACAGCCTGGGGTGACACTTGTGCCAGGCAGAATTTGTCTCTGTGATTAGGAAAGGGGTGAGTGTGGCTTTCAGCACACCCTGGCCAGTGCAGCACTGCCTTTTTTCCCCCTCCTAGAGCCCTGGAAGAGATGGACACTTGGGCAAAGACTTCTTCAGGTACCACCCCTCCAAGGCCAGGAGCAAAACCTACATCAATTTGAGGGAAGTATCCCACCGATTCAAGCTGCCACCGGGTGATTACATCCTTATTCCAACCACGTTCGAGCCGCACCAGGAGGCAGATTTCTGCCTGAGGATCTTCTCTGAGAAGAAAGCCATCACTGAGTAAGTCAGCAGCAAGATTTGGGCCCTCCAGTGCTCCCCTGCACATGGGGTTGTTGGCTGCTGGGTGGAGTGTGGCTGCCCTACAGCAGAGACCCAGCATGGCAAGCTCTTGATCATTTGGGATTTTTTTTTTTGTACTTGCCCCTTTTTGGTAAACCTGACTTTTTTTTTGAGAGGAGTTGAGAAGGTGGGGAAATAGGGCATGCCATGATGAATCTGCTGGAAGTTTGACAGGGAAAAGTTGCTAGCTGGCACTGTCTGGGTCTCTGTGAATACAGCAGTGTTTGCTTCCTGTTTGTTTCCTCACAAAGTTTGTCCAAAAGACAATTTTATGTTAAAAAAGCATACTGGGGAAAAAATGTGTTCACAATGAATAATGAATAAAGAATGAGATTAATTCTTTAGCAGATGATATGCACAGCTGTGTCCTCCCTGAGTCCTGCCTAAGGTCTGTTCTAAGGGCTTATACCAAAATTTAGACATTGCAAAAGTCTGATTGTTTGATGAATTTTAGCTAAACATGACCTGTTAAGTAAAAAAACCTATGTTTTATCATTCACCTGGGGAAAAGGTAATAAGCAACCTTCCACCCCAAGCAGATGTTGAATACCTTCAGATACCAAATAAGGTTTTGTTTTCTCCAGGGATCTAGATGAAAATGTTGCCATCGATCTTCCGGAGGTAAGTCTACAGAGTTAAAATAGCAAGAGAATGGCTCAGCAGAAGCCAGCACTCATTGCTTTTACTGTCTTTGGCTAAACCACATTTATTTCACAGGAATGTTACACAATTGCCAGCTTTGTGTATGTCACTGAAATGCTAAGCTCTGCTGAATATGGTAAAAGAGCTGTAACAATCAAAATCATAATCGTTGTGCTTTGCATCCCCTTGAAGGCAGTCGGTGCCAGCCAGCACCAGAGGTGGGTGTCAGCCACCACGTGTGCAGTGAAAGCAGCACCCATTAGCACTGGGGAGCCACATGGCTGCTCACATCTTTTAAAATTTTATTTATTGTGAAAAATAAGAAGCAGGAGAATGTCTAATAGACCTGCATTAATTTTGCATACAAATATCTTTATTTTACTTCTCCGTATCCGCAGGATTTGAGAGGGAACACTACACATGCATGTGCCTACTGAAATGATTGAATTCTTTTTACTTTTGAATGGCTTGGTCTGCCTGCTGAGCGCTGATTGCAGCTGGGTCTGAGTCAGCTCCTGTTTAAGTGTATCCCTGCAAATAAGCCATTAATTGTGGTGTGCCTTTCCGTGGAAACAAGCTAAGCCAAGATCTAATTTGTCCCTCTTTAGTAAAACTCTTCTCTGGGGACCCAGCTAACAACAACAGGTTCATTTCCGGGATCTCAGGGCCGTGTTCTGTAGCAAATCTGTGCTGGGGGACATGCTGAAGTGCAGCCACCTCTGGCTGGTGCTCTCAAGAAGGGCCAGAGGCCCCAGGATGAGGCCAGGGGAGAGGGCTCAGCAGTGCTGAGGTTGTTGGAGACCCAGGGAAACAGAATGGTGCAGGGTGGGATGAGAGGAGAGAGAGTTGTTTTCCAGGATGGGTGCTCTTGGTTTTCACCAAGGCAATGGCACACTATACACTTGCCCAGGTGAAGGAAATGAGAGAGTGAGACTCCCCTTGGGCAGAGAGGTGGCTGGGAGGCCTCAGATCTGGCAGAGTTTGGAAGCATGTGTACCCTTATTTTAAGATGAACATTGGTCCGGGGTGCACAGAAGGCTATTTGCAGGAGAAATGTCATGTTTTACAATTCTTATAAGGACTTGTGTGGTTGGTGTTGCAGCCTCTACATCTGACCCCAAGCCCACAAGAAACTGAAGAAGAAAAGCAATTCCGGGCGCTGTTTGAGCAGATTTCAGGAAAGGTGAGTGCAAAACACTTCGGGTCAGAGCAAGACGTAAAAAGAGAGGAAACAATTCTGCTCCTATCCAGGGCCACATGAAACAAACCCGGCATATTTTGAGAGTATGCTTAGCTGTAGTGTGTTGTTTGGGCACCAGGTGTCACCATGCCTTGTGGCTCGATGGGTGAGGGTGCAGTCCCTGCGAGCAAGCAGGAGGACCAAAGCTAGAACTCAAGCTCTGATGGAGCCAGCCTGGTTTAATGTTCAGTTGCAGTTGAGTTTTCTTTGAATCCACAGCTCCCGCTTGAGATTGCCTTCAGACAGACTTATGCACAGCAGCACTCCTATATTTTCCCAGCCCTTAAATTTTTAGCTTTTTCTGGGTTTTGTATGGTTCTCTTCTTCTGAGTTGCAGTAAAGTACAGATGAGTGATGTTTGTGTTTTCTGAGGTTTTTGGTACATCTGATTACAGAAACATTCAAGTAACAGATGTTTCACTTTTTTTTTTTTCTGCAGGACATGGAGGTATCTGCAGAAGAGCTTGAATATGTTCTGAATGCTGTATTAAAAAAAAGTAAGCACTGACAACTTCTAAGTTAAGGGTTGTATTTAACTCTGTAAAATCTACCATTTAATTCATTTACATAGAGAAAATTCAAGGCTGCCTTACGCCCGCAGCCTGGTGTCCTTGAGCCAGTGAGGGCAGAGCCAGGAAAGCATTTGGTCCATGATCCAACCACGAGCTTGCCCTGCCCCCAGTGTGATCCATGTCAGCTCAGTGAGGCCAGCTCCCTATTGCACTGCCACTCTGCTGTGGGAAGACAAGCACTGGAATGGGACTTTTAAGACCTGGATGTAGCTCATGATCCTGCTACAGGCCCTTTGTACAGTAGGAAACCTGTCACTCCCTGAACCTCATCTCCTGATTTACAAATCAAGGACAGTATTTCCTGTCATGTCTCCAGTAAATGCATCTTCTGTCTGGACTGAGACAGTCTCTGTGGTGAGAGCTGCCTTCATCTTCCAGTTCACAGGCCCTCCCACAATGAGGACTAAGAGTCAGCTCTCTCTGTTCATGAGTCCTATTTTCTCCTTTCTGTTTATAAAAGATGGCTTTGCCCATGATTTCTTTCCTATGGTTGTTATTTTTCAGCAAAGAAGATAAAATTCAAGAACTTAAGTCTCATTTCATGCCGAAATATCATTTCTCTTATGGATGTATCCTTTCAAATAAGTGCCTGTGAGGCTAAATGAAGAATGAATATAATTGTCCATAACATTATATGTCAGAAATGGATTTGGTAATGACATGGCAGATCACTACCCAAAAGAAACAAAAATACATTACTGTTTTATCCTGATTTTTATTTTAGAAATTTAGAGTTAGGAGTTTCAGGACAAACTGGTTTATATTGCAGACTTAGAGGCAGATGCTTTAATGCTGACCACCTTTAGAAGTAAGTCTCAAGCTACTCCTGGATAGAACAGTGCATTTTTCAAGCTATTGTTTATTTGAAAGAGACCTAGAAAACTTAAGAAAATGCTGTTGTCTGGGGAGCTAAATTCACCAGAGTTGTACATGCAAGTTATGGGTCAGAAATTAAGGATCAGCAGTGGTGAAAATTGCTGATATCAAAGCTCTTTTATGACAATCGGATTAAAAACTGGAAAATCTGGTCTTTCAGCTAGTTCCTGGGACTCCAGGAAACAGACATGTGGGTGAGAGTTGTCTGTCCAGATTTAGGCATTTGTGGTGTAGGTGTCTACATCTAAGCCAGCTTTCTAGACTTCCTTTGTAGATAGGGAAAGGAGTAATGTAATTAATTGTTCTGGATGTACTTAACTGAGGGGTGCTAAATGACTGCTCAGATGTCAGGTGAGGTGAATCACAGCCCTGGTGCTTCCCCACCAGATTTGTCCTTTGCAGAGTTCTGCTTCCTGCTGCATTTGCTTAGCATGGCTTCTCCTCAGGTGGAGCTGCTTTTGCAGTCTGCTTTCCCAATAAACAGTTTTGTTACACATGAGACAAAACAGTCCTACCAAGGCAAGTATCTAATGCTTGGTTTATGTCTTGCTTGTTCAGCTGAGATGTTCTTATCTATTGCTTTTGTTGCTCCAGTCCATGACAGGGGTAACATCCATTCAAACACTTAGAGAAAACAAAAGCAGACAGAACTTTATCCTGTTTAAGCTAGTTTATATTATTAAAATTCAATGCAGATTAGTCACCCTGCACATGCAATGAGAAATGGGATCAGTCCTAAATTTCCTTGCTTAAAAACCAAGCCTCAGCAGGGAGCTGGTCCATGTTCACATCTCATCCTTACATGGTATTGGCACAGAGCCAGGGCCTGCGCTTGACCCTGGAGCATGGCAGCAGCTCTAGGTTTGCTATTTAGGATACAACTGAATAGTTTCCATGATTTGCAATGCTTCCAAGCAAATCTCTGCATAGTTTTGAATAAATGGGGAGGCATCTCTTCCTCTGCTTTGGAAGCACAAGGAACGCAGACACGATCATCTCACTCTGGACGTGCTATTTGGAGCACAATGGAGGAGCAAAACCATAAAAATGAAAACCAAGTCAATGCTGGCAGAGTCTCCTCTGTATCACATGCTACTGAATTCCTTGGCAACTGTCACCATGTGGTGGTGAGGAGCAGGGACAGCATTCTACATGACCCTGGGAAGAAGAACCTGGCTGGTAAAAAACCCTTTGCAGAAGTGAGAATGTCCTTGGGATCTGTGGGTGCCCTCAATAACATCACCAGCTCAAATCATAGCAGGTGTTAGCTAGACCCTGCTTGGCATATTTTGATCTTTGTGAATGCTCACTGAGCCAGGGCCCATCTGAACAAGGGCTTTGTCCTGGCAAGATGGAAAAAGGAAGGGGAATGGGACCATTCCTTATTTAGCATTTCAGGGCAGGTGCCTCATCCTGGAAATGAACTGTGCTTGGGAGACATCAGTAACTCAGTGAAATAAGTCCCTCGCTTCAGGCAGAGGGAAGGCCAGGCAGATCTAATCATTGCCTCCTAGAACTGCTATACAGGCACTTATTTCAGACCATAAGAACCAGATTTTGCCAGTCTCACCCCGGTACTCCCATGAATTTTTGGCTAAGCCATTGCAACAGAGCCTGGTCTCTAGATAAAAATACTGAACAGCACATTGGTTGACTAACTCCTTTGGGTACAGTAGCAATTTGTTTTAATCAGGTAATTTAATTCTCTGAATCATTTATACCCCATTTACATCCAAAACTGTTCTTGCCTTAGAATAATCTGTCTTTCTTCCTCATATAGTGCCTGAATTGCTCAGCTGTGTTTTTATATCACATAATGTTCCTCCAGTATCACAGGCATGACTGTAGCTGCTGGAGCTCTACCTGTTGAGAAATCCAATGCCAGTTCCAGTTTCAGCAGCACCATAAGCTTTCCAGTCAACTTAACATTTTCTGCTTAAAGGAACTACTCTGATAAGTTCAGACTGAATTTGGACTTTCATATAACGAGTCCTTTTCCTTAGTTCATATTACCAGACCAGTGGCAACGGGAAACTGGAATTCAGTGAGTTCAGAGTTTTCTGGGAAAAACTGAAGAAATGGATAGTAGGTGACATTAACCACTGTAATTTTTCCTCCATTTCATTAGCTACTTCTCAAACAGTTTATTAGGTATATGCAGACAAAAATGGAGACAGGAGTGTGTTCAAGCCATGAATTTTAACACAAAACAAATGTTTTAAAAGGATGGGGTTTGTTTTGGATAGTCAAATACATTCTTAGCTTTCCATGATGATAAACCATAATAGTTTTCTGGAAACAACTCAGATTTTTGTAAGCTAATCAGCTATGTTCGGGATAAGGAATGCAATGGACACTCATAAGCAAGCCAATCAAAAGGAAACTTAAAGAGTTTCCATAACTGCTGTTGTACAGAAGAAGAAAGTGATGATTCATGACTAGTAGGAAACAATAATTTCCTAAGTCACTGCATTTTCATTACTGATCTCTCAGGAGTCAAATGTACTGAAGTCTGGGAAAGTGCTGATTCTAATTTTAAACACATTTCCTTGCCCCTGTATATGGCACTAAGAATAAGTAGGCTTGCAGAATCAATCACAGACTGAATATTCAAATAAAAGACATTATAATTGTTTCCATATGCCCATTAATAGGTTTTTCTGAATTCGTGCTTCACCAAAGCATTCAAAATATGCAGTTCTTTGCTTCTTGTCTAGCCCATCAGAAATGGCCAAGGATTTTTCTGGGTACTAATGCCACATCTCTTTTAACAAAGGACACATTGTGTTTCAGCAAGGGGCTTGAGAAATCTTTGTATCCTGTAGGAAGATTTGCACATGTATTTGCTGGAAAATTTTAAGCTGAATGTGACGACAGCTCCAAATAACTCATGTTCCAAAGGAGAGTCGTATTTGTCGTCTCAGTAAAAGGATGGAATTTAACTCAAGCTTGGAAATTGCTTAATATATAGGTCAAAACTCAAACTGTTTGACCAGTTCTCTTGGTTGTACCATGAATGTGGCTATTCAGATCTTTTATACTTAGAAGCAAATGAGTAAGTGGCAATATTAACATCATGTTAAAGTTTGTCTCTGATGTTCAGAACTACAGAGAAAAACATAAAAGAAGATTAAGAGAATGTGTCAGTTAAAAGACAGAGAACAATACATCTTTCCAGTTAAAATCACTTTTTAAAAAAATCATGGTATTTTTAATGAAGAACAACTCATTATTTTTTAATGCTTGGATTTGGCAGTACTTAAGTCACAACAACCTGTTCATATGTCAAAGAGAATTGGGATCAGGATTTGCTCCTCCATTATAAAATCAGACTGGATCTAGACCAAAGTCTTGTCAGCTTTCTTAAATGCTCATACTATGCAGTTGGAGATAAACACCTTGCCTTTCTATGCCATATCTGTCCCTTTCATATGCCAGCACTGAGCTTTCTGTGTGCTCCTTTCATAACAGAGTATCTTTCTTCAATTTGACTTTGATAAATCTGGCTCCATGTCCTCTTATGAGCTTCGTGGTGCTCTCAAAGCTGCAGGTGAGACAAGCACTGCATTTTATCTGGTAAACCTGTTGGGCAGATCAGCGTGGGTGAAGAGGACAATCAGTCACACAGGCCAGGGGCTATGAACAGGGAGGAGGTGTAAACCCCAGAGAGAACCTGGGCACATTGAGTAGGGTGGTTTTGCTCCAGTTACTCCCAGTCCTGAAGGGCAGGCAGTCACAGCAATCTCTATATTTTATTGAGCTCTGTTAAACTCAACAGGGCTGCACGTGTGCAGGGTTAGACCTTGAAACAGACCACTTCAGAGTCCATCTACATTCAAGGATTGAATGAATAGTGAGTAAGCTGCTATGAAGAGAACTCACTGCACTAGTATTTCATCACAACTTACTTTTATCAAGCAGATAATTTTGCAGAAATCGCTCGAAATTCAAGAAGACAGAATGGTCTCTCATACATCAGAGTGTGCATGGACTAGAAACTGCAGTGCCTGAAAAATTTCTTGCCCAGAGTTTGTTATTCATTGCAAACTTAAGGAACTTTGTGGTTAGATGTCTTTCTGGACGGGTGTGTGCCACGGAGTATCTTCCCATTAAGTGGCTTTCACTCCCATTAAGTGGATTAGTTAATAGAGATCTGTAGATTCCCCCCAATGTGTGAGGTTGCTCACTTTTTCTTTGTGTGTGTCTTCGGGAAGGATACCAGCTTAACAATTACCTGCTGCAACTGATTGTCCTCCGATACTCTGATGAGCAGTTCCAGATTGAATTTGATGATTTTCTGAACTGCCTAATACGCCTGGAGAATGCGAGTCGTGAGTATCTTCTTCCTCTGGAATTTCATCCCCTTTGAAAAAGAAATTGTTCTGCTTTTGGCTGTTGAGCACGTTGCACAATATCCAAGATCAAGCACAAGGCTAATAGAAAGGAGCTGTGTTTAGCATTTGCATTTAGGATGGCTTTTCTCCTGTTACATGAAAAATGTTCTGCTGCTAATGGAAAATTTCCCCATGTGAATAGAGCTTGCTACATAAACTCTGCAGCAATGTTGAAGGCATGTGAAGAATGCTGGTAAAGTCCATGTTGTAACTCTTCTTGTGGCTCACCCCGGAGCTTTATTTGGGATCACACAAATTCAAGGTTCAAATATTACTTGTGCCTCATGGGAAGAGAAGATTGGTGTGCGCTTTGACGGGTATCTCCTGTACCTTTTGCATAACATGATCCCTGGGATCTTCAGATGTGGTTCCCTATACATCAAGGCCCCCAAGGTCTCAGTTCACTTCTGGCACAGGGTCACCCTCGTTACAAAGCAGCAGTAGTAGAGATAGATTAGAAGGCTGGATAAATGGCTAGATAAAGTGATCATTAGTGTGGCTGTGAATAAAACCCAATTCACTCTATGAGAAGAAAAATCAGCTTTCTTCACTGACTTTTTTGGTGTTGTTCTTCTCTTTACTTTCTGGCTTGACTGTAGCAATAGAATTATTAAATTTCTGAGAGATAAAAGTTAAATAAGATATATCAAGAAATGTAAATTTCTTGGCTTGATTTCAGAGTATACTCCAAATTTGACTGTTCAGCAGATTCAGGACAGCTCTTCCAGACAAGTCCTGAAGTGAGCTTTGCATAAAGGCCTTAAGTCAGCAAGATATTTCCTCTTGCAAGGGCTTTGCTTTGTCAGAGGAGCTACCACCACCAAGCAATCCTAAGCTATCTGCCTTTGCACCAGGCCTTCCCTCTCCTTGGCATGGCCACTCCTTGTGGGAGGGAGAGCTCGGGTATGAGTATGGATGAGGTGTATTTACAGCACTGGTGTCCGTTTTTCGTTTCAGGAGTATTTCAAGCACTGAGTGCGAAAAACAAGGAGTTCATTAACCTGAATATAGGCGAGGTATGAGCACAGATTCATAAACACTGACAAAATGATGGGGTTTCTCTAGAGCTTTGTCCTTTTCTAAGAGCTGGAGCATTTCTGCACGATACTTCAGGTGTCCATGAGAGTGAAGGGGAGTATCTGCTGTAGGTTTCACCATGGCTGGAATTTTACAGCCCGCTACAGCCCATGCACTGATTAAATCTCCTCCATGCTATTTCCTTCCTTCATTGCCCTGTGGCATATTGACAGCTTCCCATGCCCCTTTCTAGTTTCTCTGCTTTTTTTCCTTCCTTGGCTGCCAGGTTTCAGTGGGGGAAAGAGGAAGGACCAGATGGGGATGGAGGGGTGGGTCTTTCACTCTTCCTGAATCCCCCAGGAATTCAGATCAGCCTCGCCTGTTCATGTCTATCATTTGCTTCTCACAATCCTCAACACAGGTTTCTTATTTTCTTGTGCTCTCCTTGTCTCCCTGTTGCTGTGAGCTGTCTCTCATTTCACACTAAGCCAGAGCTTCCTGGGGTGAGGCACAATGAATTCCCAGGGAAAAGAAATGTGGGAACAAATGTGGATGGCTGGGATGCAAATAAAGTAACTACTGTTTCCAGCATCTAGTGCTTTGCCTTATTCCTTCCTGCTGGCTGAGGTCTCTCCTTAATGACAGGATGTAAAAGCCAAGTGAGCAAAGGTCCTTTTCCCTGCCTGGGGTCAATTCAGAGCAGAGCACTGCTTTGGAATGGCTCTCATTTGGGGAAAGACATGGGGAGGGAGAAGGGCCTGAAATACTTAATTGTAAAGTGGATCTTTTTTTGATGCTAGTTTATCAACCTGGCAATGAACATCTGAAGAAGTCTGATTTGGATGCCAGGAGTTTCCTGCGACTTTGCTGCCGAGACTTTTGCCCCAAGAGCTGAGGTCCCCTTCACATGCAAACTTCACCAGGAGATTTCCTGCAGAGAAACATGCATGCTGCCCACCCCTTTCTGTTCTCCAGCCCTGTGGATGTGTTCAAGTGTCAGATCATGTGTTTTTGGCAGAGCCTGATACTGGATTTGGCACTGAGCATTTGGTGGGGCACACATGCCTCTCAAGCAGGCTGAAACTGCTGTTCCTGAGTGACCACAGGTTTTTATGAAATAGGATTGTGTTTAGTTGCAGCATAGCACAGACTACAGTGATTAAAAGTCTTTATTGCTTCTTGGCTACTGATTACTGTAAGGTGCTTTTGAAAATACAAGGTTACATAAAACTTGATCAGTTTGGAATTTATTTCTGGGCATAATGTTTGGCTACATCACAAGTACCCTGTTGTAGCCACATGAATTGCAGTCTGGTGAACTGTGGACAAAGAAAGACTAGGGAGTGTATGGATGAAAATTCACTTCTTAATAGCTGTGGTCCCAGGTCCAGGGTTCCTTAGAAGGATGGTTAAGCCAAGGTTTGACATTCATCACAGGTATACTTTAGGGAAGAATTATTGCATTTTCTTAGCCCTTCCTCTGCTACCAACAAATTTCCTCTGCCTCACACTTTGCTGTGTATCCAGAGAGTGTCCCACAGGCCAATCTCTGCAGAGTTGCACACAGTTTGTCATCATCTTCAGAGAAACACATGACCTCTCAGACAGTGAGCTCTTGCATGGGGCTGTTTTCCTCCAGGCAGTCCGAAATTGTGTCCCACACCAACCATGCTCCAGAAGAACAACTATAATCATTTTAGATTAACTAAATGTACCCATTGGTAAGGTCCTGATCTCTGCAGATGCTATTTTGCATGTGTGACTTACACAGCATTATTCATGTGGGTAGCCAGTGCTGACTTAAAAAGTAACAGTAATAGCAGCCAGGGACTTTAAGAGGTCTTCATAGGATTTGTTTCCATGATAATCTTCATAACTTATGTCTATTTTATAATGAATCAACTGGCTGGCTTTGTTTTCTAAAACCTTTCTTGCAGTGTAACAGATGGCCCTAGGCTAGCCTTGCATTCCCTACTGTCTGGGATCACTGAGACAGACAGGGTTTTGTTTTCTCTAGATTTAGACCTAACAAACAATTCAGGAAAGAAAATCAAGCTGCAGTAAAGGTGAAGCTCAAACAATGAAAAATATACAGATCATGGTGTTTAAAATACCAACTTTCCTTTTTTCTAGCAGTTACAATCTTGTAACTATGCAGAAAATACTCTGGAGCTGGCTGGAAGCTAAGCAAAAGCTGATAGTTGCAGTATTTGATTAACTGAGGTACTCAGCCCCATGAGGTGTATTGATTTTCAGATGTGGTGATTGTATGCTCTTTTACAGCACCAGAGACAGGTGTCTAAATTTGTGAAAGTTTGGATTAAAATCTAGACTGTCCCATGAACATTAAGCCACACACTTGAAACAAAAAAAACCCCAAATCACAGATCCTTAATTGGTTCACTGTACAAGCTTAGATGTGGATACAAATTTGTTGCAATATACCATTGTTCACATGCTGTGCAGAAGAAAAGAGATGTCTCAATACCTGGCATTACCAGTGTAGCTTTCTGTTGCTCTCCACAGAGCTGGTGTTGTCTAGAGAAATCAGGATTGCTGTACTATAAATAAAGGTGGGAGCGATGAGGTACAGGCAAAAATCTCCTGGGCTTTAAAAATAAAATTCATGCAAGAAAAAAAAATAAAATTCATTTAAGAAAAAAACACCCTGAGGAGTTTTCTGCCCACTGGGAGTGGTTGCCTGCTGACTGTACCACGAGGAACTTGGGAGATAACATCTGAGTTCTTTAGGAATCACCCTCTTTCTTGGGCAGCCAGCTCTCTGCCCAGTCCCAGTCCTGCCTTGGGTGAGGTGGGGTTTTTGTGTGCTATTACACTGTTTGTGTGAGTGACTGAGTGGGAGAGTGAGACATTTGATGTCACAGCCCCACCTGAACACAATCTCCCTCCTCAGCTCCGCACCCGCCTGGCGTCAGAGCAGGAGGGTGACTTTGCCCAGAAGCAGGAGTTTGGGATTGCTGGTCTTCTTTTCTTTTAATCAAGGACCTTGAAGCTAGACCTGGCTGCCTTCTCTGACATGAGATGAGGTGCAGATCTGTTTGGCTCTGTACCATTACAGGAGCTAAATGCCTTAGGGTGCTGGGGGAGCTGAGAGCTGCACACTCCCTAACGTGGTGCACACAGACCTTGTTAGCAAGAATGGCTCATGCTGGGAAGCCCTGCCTGGTCTGCAAATAGCAACAGTAATGGGGAACATGAAAGTCATTTTTCATAATTATATGAGTGGAAAAAACTAAGAATCACTTAGCTACAGGGTTGCAATCTGAGCGTGCTTTCCCAGTACCTAACAAAATGGAAATCTCCCCCTAAACCTGCTGCTAAAGCCTTAGGTTGGATGTTAGCAGGGGCTGACTGCTGTCCTGGAGCTGATTGTCTCTCCTCTGCTCCCTTGTGTCCTGTCAGCCACCTCAGCACCCCAAGATGTTGGGCAGTGCTCCAAGACATGGCACATTGCTGAGTTAAAAGGAACAACAGCTCAAGGCACAAACCTTTTGTGAGAGTATTCATCTGCGGTCTGCCCCAAGCTCCACCACCACCCTAACCACCATGATGGTAGATTTGGCAATGGCATTTTCCTGCCTTGCAGTAGGTTTTCTTCCCAGCCTGTTGCTGAGGCCAGAAGGGAGATAGACAGTGAAAACTACCATGAAAAACTGCCTTAAAAAATTAAAACATCTGAAAAACTATGAAATTATTCTCTGCCATTTCTCCATACAAACAGAGACAAAAACCATCAGTAAACATTGTGGGAACAAGGTTGGTCAAAAGCTCCCAAGGAGTGGCTCAGCAATGCTGCATCTTTGTTTTGATTTGGTTTTTTTTTTGTTGTTGTTGTTTTTTGTGGGGTTTTTGGTAAATGTTTTGGGTTTGTTTGTTTGTGTTTTCTTCTGTTTTTGTTACAGACCTATTTTAAGTCCCACTAGGTCTTTCAGGAGCCTTCATGTGTCAGCACAGGTGGTGCACGAGGCATTGCAGGGGGAGTGAGGAGAAAGAAAGAAGTGAACTCTGGCCATCCCACTGCTGGCAAATCCTCCATATTGTGGTGCTGTGGTGTCAGGTAGGAGAAATGCTAGAAGTGATGTGGCAGTTCACCCCATTTATAACAGTTATGGTTGCTTCCAGTCATGAAAATTAAATATTTGTGGATAGAGACGAGTTATCTAAATAATTTTCATTTGAACTGCATTATCTCTCCACTAGTCCCCCAGCTCCCCCCTGAAATATGTGAGCCTTTGTGATTTTGGACTTGTGGCAGCATATGATTTGGAAGCACATCAGAGTGCTGAGGGCAGTTTGCAATGTTCCCAGCAAGGCTGGAACTTCAGTGTTTTGAAAATTAATTATAAATACTTGCTGATTGAGGTAAACACACAAGATGTCAGCAATTGCCAGCAACTATCTTTTGCACGTCAGGCACTTTTAAGGGCAAGCGTGTTATAAATTGCTCTCCTAAAATCTCTTATTTTCATCCTTTGTCCTTTGCATGACTTTTCAAAGGAAGTGAGCTCCACTGAGCAGGATTTGGCCTCCTGGGCAGCCTGGATACCTCTCTGAGTATTATCCACAGAGGCAGAGGACTCAAACAGAGCAAAGATAGCAGCAGGCTTTAGACACATGTCTGTTCTTCTTCTGGCCCATAGAATATAGCTATAGTATAGCTTTAACTCTTAATTGCCATTTTTTCATTTTTTGTTAGATAAAAAACCCTGAACCAAAGTAAGATGGTGTATTCATCTCCCCCAGGTATATAGCAGAAATGGTGAATATTTTCCTTTTCAGGTACTTCACTGGACTACTTAAAATGTGTTTTTTTCCCTGGTCCTTCAGAGAGGAAAAAGCATTTATCACAGATCCAAAAAGTGTCCATGTTTCATTTTGCCCCAGGGACAGACAGAGCTGCCTACATGCCTTATCTGCAGTGCAGTGTTTGCCATGCATGAGGGCCAAATTCCCTCACACCTTGGGAGAGGCCACCCGGGAAAACAAGGACAGGCATGGGGGTCCTCTCATGAATGTTGTGTGGCCACCTTGCCTGGCAGACATCCCCCCAAGGACACAGCCCAGCCACTGCCCTGGTGAGGGGGGCAATGCCAGCATTTTGTGACAATTTTATCCAGTTGCTAAGCAGCTGGGTCCCAGGGACACAAATAAAGTGAAAACAAAATGTCCCGTGGGAAAGCAGCCGCGCTGCTCTGGGAGGGCACTCCAGCTCCAAACCAGGGCTTCCTCTGCCCTCCTCGCTCAGGTGCCCACAGTTTGTGGGGCTGTACCAGGGCCTGAGTGAGGGGCATGGCAAGTGCAAGGCTTTGGGAAGGGGTCTGGCAGCCAGGGTCCAAGCTGAGCTGGTTTCTCTTCTCGGCGGGTTGGGAGCCCACGGCTGCCTGCAGAAGGAGAGCACACGCCTGGCTCTTCCAGCCCCCAGCTCCAGCTGTGTCTGTGCAGGGCACTGAGCACTGCTGGGCCCAGAGACACAACCTCTGTCCAGCACTCAGGGCACCACTGCTGGCATGCAGTTTCTGTGGCCCTAGACAGTGTTTTATGGCAAGCATTCTCCTTGTCTGACCAGCAAATCGTACTTTTCAATGCTTGCATACTCCCTCCATCCCTGACCTCCCAAAGAACTGCCCCATTTCACTGCAAAGCAGAGTAGCTCTGGCACAGGGAGCTGAGAAGGTCTCAACCACCACAGTATGGTGTCTCATATCCCAGTGATTAGAGCTGAAATAGGAGATCTGGGCTCAAAACCCTTGAGTAATTCAAACAGCATTTACCTCTCTCCAGTCTCCTCAGGTTGTTAGGCACTCAGCTTTTCTGCATCGGTTTAACACCCAAATTCAAGCCTGACATTCATTCAGGAAATAATCTGTGGGACCTTATTTCTCAAAGAATTTGTGGAGTTTCCCTCACTGGAGATGTCTAAGAGCACGTGGCACAATCCTGTGCCATGTGCTCTAGGATGACCCTTCTTGAGCGGGGAGGCTGGACTGGATGAGCCCCTCTGGTCCCTTCCAACTCTGACCCATATCAGCAGGGCATTTTAGGACACAATACTGCGTAGCAGAACCATTTACTGTACAAAGGGGAGCCAACAAAAATCTTCAGGGATGCAATCACATTGCACTATAGCCCCCTTGGTCATCCAGCAGCAGGCTGCCAGTATGGGCGTCTCAGCATCTGCTCCAGCTTGAAAGCAGATTATCTGGTGCCAGAGAAAATGGATTTATCATGACTGATCCCATTCATTTCCTAGAGGACATGCCAAGTGGTTGAAATAGAAATGGGGTCAGCAATTAAGAGTGTAGCTCTCAGTCACTGTCACCATATGTTGATATGATGATGGCTGGTTTATCTATTTACCTAATAAATAGCTTACTGAAAGTTCTATCAGGACACAGGTCAAGGAGAGTGGAGACAAAACTCAGGGGGGCTGGTGTACAGATGGTGACATCCTCATAGATTTCTTCTCCAGCATTGAAATTTGCATAAATATTTCTGCCATTTCGGGGAGGGTTTCTTCATGTCCCTGGGGAGAGGGGACAGGATGAGTCACAATCAGCTGCAGTGGCAGCTTCGTTTTCTGTCCCACCAGGTTCAGCTGGAGACTGTCTGACTTTATTCCTTACAGGGACATCATATATAATGTATTTTCTTGAACTGGTTGTTCTTTGAGCACAAGAAACAGAGACTGAGAAGTGTGTCAATAAATGTGCCATGTCACAAGGGCAGCAGGCCAAGTTGTGGGTTCGTTGTTGGAGCCAGGAGCTCTGAGACACATTTAGTCCTGCCATGACAAAGGCTGTTTCAGTTTCTGATCCTTGTAGTAAGTCCAGCTTTCTCTGCAGCTCATGGGTAATACCTTTCCAACAGAACCCACAGCACTCTTTTAGAGAGATGTTATTCCTTCCTGAGGCAGGAAATTTCAAGCTTGTCAAAGCACTTTTCTGAGCCAACAAGAGCTACAGTAGAAAAATTTTGATCAAAAACAGGTGCACGACTGGCTGGGAGGCTGAAAAAGAGTCACTGTGCAGTTTGCACAACCCCTGGGGAAAAGATCTGTAACTCAGTGTGAGGAGAAGAAAATGAGCTCTGGCTTGAGTGTGGGATGGTGAATCTGCAAGGAGCTGGAGAGAGCTGCTCCCTCAGCAACTCGCACTGCAGTCTGCAAACATTTCACTGCAAGTCCGGCTTAACTGGGTGGCACTACAGCTTGCCTGGCCTAGGCAGCAAATGTGCTGCTCCCTTCTTCCAGGATGATGAAAGAGTGTCAGACATGAACAGTCACAATTATCATGGGTTTAAGTCTTGGGAACCAGAAGCAAAGGCTCCATCACCACCCCAAAAGTTCTGAGAAGAAAAGACGCGTGTGTCGGGGGGCTGTGTGTCTAATAGAGCTCCTGATGTCGAGGAATGATGTATGGGGCAAATCCTTCTCAGTGAAGAAGGCTGTCTGTATGCACATTTTGGGGACAGGACACTTTTCTTCATTATTTTAGCCTATAGAGAGCTCTGGTAAAACCATTTAATCTGATTAGTCAAACACCTATGGATGGCACTGGAAAGAAACTTTCCCAATTGTGTACAGATTTTGTATTTAAACTGCCCTCATACTCTTCAAGGCACATCCTCGAGGACAGCCACCTAACTTCTGCATTTCCTAAGAGCAGATGCCTATTTTTGAGAATAAAAATCTCCCACAATGCCAAAGCCCATTTGAAGAGCTGCATGCACAGGGCAGCTTTGCTGCCAGGATGCAGCCATGCAGCACCTGGACACTCTGATGAGGATGGTGTGAGAGCCTAGGCAGCAGCAGCTGGAGCCCACTGCTGTGGCTGGGTGCAGGGATGTTATTCCCGTTCCCACAATGCCCAAAGCACAGGGACAATATGCCTGCACAGGCAAACACAGCCCTGTCTTTGTCCTTCCAATGACCACAGCAAATTTCTCCATTAGTCCCCCACACCAGGGACCTAAGATGGCCCAAGAGACACCAGACATGGCTCCTTTGCCCTGCTTATGGCACAAAGACATGGCCTATGATTTGGGCTGACTGAAAAGATGCTCTTTGCCTCAAGTGGGGTGGAAATCATTCCACTGCTGCTCAGAATTTCAGTCTGGATTAGAAAGGCACCTTCCTTGCTGGCAGCCTTTGCAGCTGCACCGTCAGTGCCATAGAATTTCATTTCCTCCAGAAGCCTCTGAGAAAGTGAGAATTGTCAGGATTTTTACTGGAAGTTTCAGCTTTTATGATTACTGAGAATACCTATGAAATGGCATTAGAGCAAGTCTTAAAGATTCAGAAAACTGAATACAAATAAAGATCAATCCAAATTTATTATTTTTGAAGTCTAAACCCTGTTGATGATTTCAGTGGCCCTAACTCATGGTTTGTATATGTCTTGGTGTGTTGTCACCGCTCCTGACATGAAATAACCCTACGCTGGCTTTGTTTAAAGGCAAGGATTTCCTTCCCCAATAAATGATTGAAAGTGTTCAGTCAATTAACTCTTCAGAGTTGTTAATTTAGTAGTTTCCTGATCATTAACAACCAGTTCTTGAAAAGCATTAACACCAAACTACCCCAAGAGTGGGAATTTGTGGTTTAGACCTATGAAGACCTACATCAGTTTTTCTAATGCTGCATTGTTTGACTGGGCAGCATTCCTTTTCTCTCCAGAGTCTCTTTGCTCTCAGGCATCTCTCAGATGGGGAGATATGGAAGGCAGATAGGAAAATCTACTGCTCCAGGAGCATATTAATATGTATATTAAGGTAGGTTTATATATTTTATATAAAATATGTAATATAAATTATTATTTTTATAGAGAGATATACATGTGTTTTAGGTACATGTAGCACAGCTTGTATACAAGGCTTCAGTCACAGCTGGCAGTAGTGAGGCAGCTGGTTCCCTGAAAGTACTGACAGCCAACTTTTGGTTCACCATGCATGGATTATCCAATTTCACAATTAACTGGAAAAGGATACCAAAGCCCCTGTGCCCTACACAGAAAATTGCCCGTAATCGTGGACTCACCTCTGCCCCAAGGGCAAAATTCTGTTTCTCCAGTCACTCATTAACATGGAAGACAAAAAATCTCCCTTGTGTTTCATGGACCTCTGAAGGGAAAGACAGGAATGTGCATGTGTATCCCTGTGGGAACCACATGTGGTGCTGTAAGGAAGAGCCCCCTGTGGTCAGTGCAACAAACCTTGTCATGACAAAGGCCTATCGATCAATCTTGCACCACTTGTTTTGCCTCTAAATGGGAGCCAGACTTCAAAACTCTAAATATTGTCCAAGTGGCAGGGTCAAGCAGGCAACAGAATGCAGAGCTCACTGTAAAATGCCTTTTTTTTTTCCAGTTGGTCCCTTTGCTGTGAAGGTTGTTGAAGCCTCTACAGTGTGATTGGTCTCCTTGAAACAAGGAACCAGCTGACCCTGATGTCCAGCCTGGTGTCCAACAGACCTGAAGGATGTTCTGCACCCTGCAGGTATTTTCTCCTTATTTCCATGCCTCTAGCTTTCACCCTGCATATACATCGCACACACAGATTTCTTCTCAGTCAAGTTTGCATGAGAAAACAAAACAAAAATATCCCAGGTATTTTTGCCTCTTCTTCATGTCTCAGTTCACAGTCCCTACAAGCCTCAGAAGCCCTGGATAACTCCTGAAGGCAGACACCTTCAGCTCCAGTCAAAATCACGTTTAACACTCAGCACTTAGCCTTTCCCATCTGAAAGCAGTATTGACTCAAACGATTTACCAAGGTATGTGGCAACTCAAGAGGGCTTTCAGGGCTCCTGAGGCTAAAATTAGACGTGGCAGCTCCATCCTGGCATTGGCAGCACATGATGCCCTCCTCTGCTCCAGCTGGCCCTGCTGGCTGCCACACTGGGGTGTGGTGCTCCACAGTGGGGTGACTGCCAGAGCTGAGCAGTGTCCCCCTGACCCAAGGGGAGCTGCTCTGCAGGTGGCTGGGAAAGCTGCAGAAGTGGCCTTCAGTGGGACATCCTTAGTGGAGAAACCTCGTTACTGCCACTCGGCAAAGGGCAGGACATGAAGCTGCGTTTGCAAAGCAGGTTAAAAACAAACAAAACGCTATGGATCCGTGGGTAGAAAGTGCATCCAGCAGCAGCTCCAACGCTGGCCCCAGATGTGCACCGTGGCAGGCGTTGTGGAGGTGCTGTCTCTCTTTCTGTCAGCATGAGCACCGGGGAAATGCCAGGTCTGCCTTTCCCTGGAGGCACAATAAGCCCCTGTTTTCTAAGCAGGAAAACATTTCCATCTCAGGGCAGCAACTGCCTGCCAGAAACACAGCACACAGAGATGTGAGGGTGAGGACCCTTGCTGAGAACTGGGAACCCCCTGAGAAAGGGCCACCAACTACACACAGCTGGGATGTGCCAGGTCCTGTCCCACTTTCTGGGAGTGTCCTGGAACATCCATGGGCTATAGAGAGCTCTTTCTCAGGCACGTTTGGCAGCCTTTTCTGTTTGTAAGTGTATTTTGAATTTAAGTTTCTCCATAAACTCCACTGCTTCAGCAAAGGCTTGCCTTTATTGCATACCAGTGGGTGCCACCTCTGCAGGATACCTCAGTGTGGGAAATTATTTGGGGCTGCTGGTGGTAGACTGGCCAGCCACAATTTCATCCCACAGCAGCATTCCTGTGCAGATCTCAGCATGGAGCCTATCACAGTGTGGGGACATTTACTCCACCAGCAGCCTGTGTCTCAGCTAGCATCCAGAAAGGCATCTTTGCCACCATCTCAAATGACTTACAAAGGTCTATTTCTTGTCCTTCCCACCATGAGGCTGCTTCCAAGTGACTTCAGCTGATGCTTTTTGCAGCTTTTCAGGAGTTTAAAATGATGCTTTGAGCTGTGTTCTGGCATTCAGCCAGAGGTGATGCCAGGATCAGAGCCCGCTGCTTTACTGGAAGCCTCTGAACGGGAGTCTTGATGTACTTTGAATTGTCAAGAGAATACCCAAGGGATTTCAGTGTGGAAAACTTCTTTGGAATAACTTCAACTCTGGAAAAAATGATGTCCCGTAATAACAAAATTGGCATGTTCATTCATTGAGCTACATCTCATGCAGTCAGCTGAGGCAGGGGCGTCCTCTTTGGCTTTTCACAGAGAAGAACTGTGGGCTGTGAGTAATTCGGGAAGGGGAGCACTGCCATCCATCACTGGTCTCACTGAGGTTGAGACAGGCCAGGAGGGCCATGAGCACCTCATCTTTACCATGGTTATTAGCAACTGCTCCGGCCAGGAGGCTTCCATATTCTATTTTCATTTTCTATTTCATATGTAAAAAATCTAATTCACAGACTCCCATGGCCTTCAACCCACCGGTCCTCAAAAGATGAGAACAGATGTCAGTGTTACTGTCCTTGGGCTTGGATGTGCCTTACACACACATGACCAGCATCCCTGCAGGACATGCTGTAAGGGCATCTCTAGGTGAAGCAAGGGATCTGAGGTCACGCCACGTTTGCAGGCAAAGACTTCAGGGGAGGTGTCCTGCAGCAATGCCTCCGTCACTGCAGTTTGGCTGTCCGTGGCTGTCCGTGTCTCCCACCCCAGGCCATCCCTTCGGCACCGGAGCAGGACAGTGTGCTTTGGGGTGGGGGCACGGCACTGCTGCCAAAAGGGACAGCAAAGAGCTGGGCTGTGCCACAATCTGCTCTGGAAACAACACAACAGATGGAGCTGCCTCTGATCCTTGGAGTTTTGCTGAGAGCAGAACCGCTGGCAGACTTTCAGTGTTTCAGTTGATGTTACAAAGAGTGAGCATTTTTAAGCCCCAGTTTCTTGAGTTTAAAAATAAATGTATATCTTTGTTTGTATCCTGTTGACACCCAGTGTCCTTCAGGGCAACCACCACTGGTTTTGAGTCTCCTGCAATGTCTGGGCATGGAAAGAGAACATGTGCTGCACAAAACTGGATCAGCTGTTTGCGAGAGGTCGTGAACTGACCACATTTTGTAGGTAGCTGGCTGCAAGTGCTGAGACTGTTAAACTCAAAAGCTAAACTCATTTTAAACGTGGCAAGAGTAATTTGAAGCCTATGAATTTTTAAACAGCCGAGCTCTGGATCAGTTAAAAATCTTTCAGTGCACCTCTCCAGTAACAACTTACGTGCCATGTGCTTTCCCTCTCTCTGTAACTGGGTTATAATCACTCTCTTTACGAGGCTATAAGTGGTGCATGTACTTGTACGGCTTGCCTGCTCTTTCTGAGCCAGTCTGACAGCTGGCATTTGGTCCTCTCATCTCAGGAGGTCATTGCCTCACCAAGGTGGGTTTGGAGTCTCTCAGCCCTGAACAGCTGCAAGAGCAGAGAAAGACTGAGGATGTGTGCCAGGAGGATGCTGGAGCTGTTGGTCCTTTTTTTTTTAATTTAAGCTGTGAAGAACCTCAGCCCTATCCTGAGGCAGTGGGAAGCTCTGAAATGTTGGATTTTCCCCTTTCATGGAGCAGGAACCTGTTTTGCTCCCTCACCGGTTGCAGTGCCTGACCTTTGTCTCTCCAAGGGTGAGTGAGGATGTGGGGTGTGTGCTGGTCTGGAAGCTGAGACTCCACAGGTGCTGGCAACCACCTCTCACAGCCCTGTTGGAGCCACTGGCAAATGCAACTTCCCTGGAGCCCGTGTGTTTCAGCTGAGTGTTGGTCAGGTTGGGCTGAGCAGCCGCTCCAGAGTCTCCCTGTGATGGACACACAGGGAAGCTGCTGCGGAAACACGGCGTGCAATGGATCCTACAAAAACAGCTTTTTCACTGGAAGTTTAATGATTTCTTCTCTAAGTATTTCTACTGCCTGGCCAAAATAAAAGTGTCTAAAATTAGCTTCCCCAGATAAAGACATTTTTGTCATATTTGGTGCATTCCTATCCAAACACTGAAAGCCAGCTGTTTGGGCTGGGTTACAGAGAGCAATCTGTTTGTGACTATACCGATCTGGCATTTCTAGCCCTGGAATTAATAGCTTTTTTATCTTTCTACATCCTAGGTTCATTTTTTCCATGCTAAGAGAGTGCCAGAAGAAGCATTACAAATGCTATATAATTAAAACCAGAAGTGTCTCGCAGTGAACTTAATTGTAAATGCTAATGGCATTTCTAGCAAAAGTAATACCCTGGGGGACTCATTGCAAATTAACTAAGAAGAACTCGGTGATGTTGTTTCTATGGATTTTAACTGAAACTGTACAGTTAAAATGGAGTCAGGAGTTGGATTTTTTTCATGCCAGTTGAAATCCTCTATGACTGGGGTCACTGACTGCTGGGTAAAACCTGTGACACCAGATTCATACGCCACCCCGACTCTGTTTTTAATTATCATGTAACTTCCCTTACCAGGACATTACCATTACAACCCAGTTTTTCCATCTGCTCTTCTGGCTCTACACTGGTGAAAGTCATTTGGCTTCAGAGAGTGGTGTTGGAGTGAGAAAAGAGCTGGGTTGCAGTGTGAGGAAAGAGCAGGGGTGAGGCTGGTGACCTGGTGGTTGGGCTGATGGCAGCAGAGGGACCGAGGGCTGGCTCGGTACATCTCAGGGCTCTGCACCTTCTAGTACAGAAAAAAAAAAAAAAAAAAAAAGAAGAAGAAGAAGAGGAAGAAGAAGATGTTGATAGAGACAAAAATAACATGTTTAAAGAATGCCCACAAAAATCCAGCGGTCTCTTAATGGCCGTGCTTTGCAAATACTTCTGTGGCTGATTTTCCAGGCTTGTGTGATAAGCTCGCCCGGGGGTTTTTAAACTGAGGGTTTTAGGAGACTTTGCTGTAACTGGTGAAGCCTTCTTGTGGCCTCTCCACCGAGGGGCTTGCTGCAGGGTGGGGCTTTGGCAGGACAGCAGAAGACTGGACAGTGAAGAATAGCTCAAGATGAAAGGTTTTTCTGTGCTGAGGGTCATGGGGACCGATGGGCTGCAGGTGGGCTCTGGTTCCTGGCTTGTGAGCTACTGGTGGCCAAATGCCACGAAGGGGAAGGTTCCCATCCTGGCACGGGGCCCTTTGCTAAACTGCTGCTGCAACAACAATCCTGCTGCTGGGGAGCGAGCCTGTGGGGGGAAAGCTTCCTTTAAAAGGGCAAGCCCAGTGCTGGAGCAGGCTGGAGTGGAGGCTGACAAGCTTGTCAGCTAGTGCCCACCTTGCCAACTTCTTGCTCTTGCTCCATCCATCAAGAGCAACCCATCCCTCGAGCCCTGGAGAGCCCTGACAGCCCAAAAGGGACAGCTGTTTGCCAGGAGTGACCTAGACCAGTGACGGGGCAGGGAGAGTCTCCATCCCTGGCTGTAGGCCTGAGGGACCTGGCTCCAAGCTTTGGCACTTCCATGCCATGCTGGGAAGGGGGAGTGAATGCCATTCCTGGCAGAGAGGTGCTGGACACATCAGTGACAAGGAACTGCATGTGGCTGGAGGGGAGAAGTTGGTTCAGTCTTAAGCAAGATTTGCTTGCTCCCAGCCAGGGCTGGCTATGAACCAGCTGGTGAAAAGAACATCCAGGAGGGTACTTTGCTTTTTCCTAAGCTCGTTCCAGTCGCCAGTGCTCCTGCAATGTTACTTGTGAAACCTCAGTGATGAGAAGCTCCCCGGGGACTTATGTGGGATTTCCACAGTCAGATGATTTGATGCCAAAGTTAGCTGGTCAACTCACAGCTTGGATCAAGGCTAGTGGTAGAGAAATGGTACAACTTACCCTAAGATTGGGCATTCAGAATTAGTTTATCTGGGATTTTTTTTTTCCATTTCTCAACTCCTTTTAGTGGTTTCTGGAGGCAAAGCAGTTAAGATCTGTATGAAATTTAACATGTCTGGTGTGCCTCAGTGAAAGCAGGTCCCTGATCCCTCACTGTGTTATTAAAGTGTCTTGCAACTTTACGTGCTCTCACTAATAAGGCACAGCATGGCTCTTAGTGACTGCTAAGCCATTCTCCTGGTGAGATGGCAGCCAGAGAGGATGGAACAGAGGACAAGCAGCAGTACTCCTGTGTTGGCAGGACCGTGGGACAAGAAGCTCTCGCCTGTTGGTACTTTTGCAGTGACTTTGGCCAGACTCAGTTTCTGGAGCTCAGTGTGGCCATGGGATGTGCTGAGGGCTCAGAGGCAGTGGCACTCCCTGGGCAGCAGCTCCCAACACCTCAGTCCCTGCAGCAATCACTGCCTGCACTGCTGGCAGCCTGGTGGGAGCTCAAGGTGCCCTTCTGCATGCCCTGAATCACTGGCAGCAGCTCAGTTTCTCCAGGACAGAGAAGTTATGAAAAAAAAAAAAAGCTTTAATTACTGGCCACAAACATTTGCAGCATTCTTGCCTTGGAGCAACTGAGCTGCAGCCAGATGGGTGGAACCCAAAGGGATCAGTACAACACTCAGGCCAGAGCAGGGCTTCTTAAACATAAGCTTATAGGCACACACCAGAAGTTTCTTTCTTGGCAGATGTAAGGTCTGAAAAATGTGTAAAGGAGAGCAGGATGTTCAGTTAGAACTTTAATAACAAACAGCTGTAATAAAGCTCGGGTTTCCTACAAGTCAAAATAAATTCTGCCACCAAGCTAAGTGGAGCCAGTGCTCCAGCTCACATAGCTTGGAAATGTCAGGGTGGAGAGGATCCATGTGGTGAATTTTCTCTTCACAGCTGAACTTTGTTTTTTCTTCCACCACCTTTTCTTCTTCTCCTATGTCCATCAGGATGCCACTGCATCTTTTCATAGCAGCTGATATTTCATAGCAACAAAAACATTTCTCCTGAGATAATTTGCACCTACTGCAAGTGGGAGATTTTCAAACACTGCCTTCAGCTCTGGTTATTGGACTTCAGAGAACAAACTCAGGAGACAAATGACCCATTGAACTTCAGGGTCACTGCCACCTGACACTTTTGGTAAGAAGAGAAGCTAGGGCTCAGGCCAGGCCCTTGTGTAAACCTGTGTTTGGTCACTGAAGTCAAACCATCCAAAAAGCACAGAAGACTCTTTGCACTTTATTTTCTTTTTAATTCCCTTGTTTGTTTTGGAGATAAGTATTATAGGAAAACTACAATAAGCTATTTTCAGGGCAGCTATGTGTTTTTTGATTTGTTGGCATCCCAGTTGAATCCTGCCTTGCCAAGGGCATTCAGCCCTACATCTTGATCCTGCCTAAGGTCCAAGTTTCACAGCCATGTGCCCAGCACCCTTTGGGTGTACAACTTTTTTCTAACATCCAACCTAAACTTCCCCTGACACAACTTCAGGCCATTCCCTCAGGCCCTGTCACTGGTCACCACACCATGGTTTTGATCTGAGTAATATACAGTAACATACTGATTCAAGTGGGTGATGGGCAAACTTGGACAGTAAAGCCCAGAAGTCTGTCTGTAAATAACACCCACAAAGTTGGGTTTGTATCCCAGGGACATGACTTGCAAGCTCTTTGGGGGATGCTGTTGCTGAATGATCAGAAGGACTCTGCCTGCTGGGTGCTGCACCAGCACCCACAACCATGACCTCAAAGGCTGTCCCAACCTCAGCAAATACCACCAAGGTCACTACTAATTCAGTCAATCAATCAATCAATCAGTCAGTCAATCACCATTCTTCAGCCACAGCATCTTTTCTACTCTGCCCTTACAAGTCTTCACTTATCCATCAGACCTGCTGGCTCCTTGTGCTGAGACAGGGCCCAAATGCTGTGAATTTGCCTTTAGTAGGGAACTTTCAAAAGCTGAGAGGGAGCTTAGACAAGATTGAAGCAAATTATGTGTAGGCTAGATCCTAAATATAGTTGGAATACCACCCTTAGTTGGCTGTGGAGTCTTTCCAAACCAAATTCTTCTTCAAATGCCTTTTTAGCTGTTGGAAATTCAGCTCGAGTACAAACCAAATAGTTTTTCCAAATACATTTCTGGAAGAAGTAGAAGTGAGCATGCAGAAGAAAAACTATCCTTGTGGCTGCACATTTGATTCTCTTACACTTTGGGAACTTGCTGCATATGACAAAGGCAGGCAGTGAGACTACCCAGTGGCCTCTGCTAGCACCTCCCTTTTTGTGAGGTGCTTTTAAAGCCCACACATAACCCATTCTCTCCCCCATCCTGCTTGGGTGAAGTGAAGGAACAGCTGTGTGGTGTTTAATTGACAGCTGGGGCTAAACCACAACATGCAGTTTTCAAATTGCTTCTGCAATAATGATCCAGGTACTGCTTTGGATTACCTGGAGATACTGGTGGGAGAGTGTGTGTGTTAGGGTTAAGTCTATTACAGTGAAGCACAAATGGATTTTAGTCTTCCCAAATCTCATCCTGTCCCCAGTTGTCAGATTACATGATCAAGCAAGGATACCTCCCCAAACAGATTCACTTAAAGGCTTGGAAAAGCAGCTGAAGCATGTTGATTTTTTTTTCACCAATATAAAAAGTTCAGTCCATAAATTTTGGATCAAATCATTCTTGGCTGTCTCTCAGGCAGATTCAAGATGCCCCAAACAACTCCAATGGCACCAAGGAAAGCAAAGTATTAAGGACAACATACAAAGCAGCACAAAAACCTTGAAAGTTCTATTTAAAGTGACTTTATTAAAACATTGTTAATATAAAATGTGACCAAATACAATTTCGTTTTTGTAAGAATGTTTAATAAAAACATATTCAAGAAAGAAGGAGCATCAACTCTTGTCAAAGCACAGGAAAAACCTACCAGGATAAGTAAAAAGTTCTGCAGCATGTTCTACCAGCTGGTCCCAATGTGTATCAGGGTCGAGTTAGCCGATGGAAGAGACAGGCAGCCCAGGTTCTTCCCTAAGAAGCTTTAAGGTATTTCCAGAGATTTAAAGTAATGCTCCTTGACAGTAGGAGACTTTGTTTTCACATCTCCCCAAACCAAAATAAGATCAGAATGTGCATCTTCATTTTGGATTTGCTACTTTTCAGCAGCTGAACGTCCAGAAAATCAGATTCACTGGTAACTGTAAACCCCAAGATTAACATTTGTTAGCTTCAAAAGGAAGGTGCAAGTCAATATTAGTCATACACCTAAAGAATTTGTGTGAAAGTTGTTCTAAGCTGTATTAACTCTGGAGGCTTGTAGCAAGTGCTACAAAAGAAAAAAAAAACAGCGATAAAGTCCAGGATGGTAACAACAAATATTTTCTGAAGTGCTGAATGCAGAGATAATATCCATGAACTACAGGAGTTTGTGCCTCTCAGGAAGAACGTAAAGAAGCTTTTAGAAGCCTATAAATAAGAGTATGCTACACAATGACTTCTACTCTGTGGCAATCTTACCATTTAGCTAAGGAGCCTTTTCAGAAAACACTACAAAAAGTGGAGGGTTTGGCCTTGGTGGGGATTTCTGGGGTTTTTTTGGTTGGTTGTATTTTTTTTTTTGGAGGGGTGTGGGGGCAATAAAAGAAGGGATATGCTTACAGCATTTTCCTTGTCCAACAAGTAAATTTTAATGCTCTATCAGCATACTCTGCTTGTTCAGAGCAAGCAGCACACCAATTAGAGGCAAGGATTCTTCCAGGACATTGCAAACTCTTCCTGTAACAAGCAGAAAAAATCCTGCCACATCCAATTCTGCACATTTAACTGCCCCTGGCACTGAACCAAATGTCAAGTGCTAATCCATGAGAAGCCTAGCACAACTATGGCTTAGGAGATGGTGACCTTCTTACAGCCTTGGCTGGGACCCATTAGAGCCCTGTGTTTTGCCTTCTACCCCAAACAAATGCTATGGGAATATTGCTGAGGTAAAGGGAAAAGTCAAACCTTTGGCATTGGAGCAGACCAGTCACTGGCTGTGCGTAGGGGAATTAAGGCTTCAAGGTGAGGTAAACACAGTGAGAATCAGTGTGTAAATCATGCTGCATTTCAGAGACAACAGACCCAAACAACAGCTACTCTTGTTCTCTACATTTTAAACACCAAAGATCATTCAAAAGCAGAACTGGAGGCAACACTGCCAAGGGCCACCTTGAGATGCCTCTCTGCACCTTAGGAATAAATGTAAGCCAGGTGTTGAACACTAAAGAGGATGAACCCACAAGGAGGAAAAAGCACCAAAGTTGATGAGTCCTTGAGACGATAAGCTGCTCAAAAAACAAAAAGCCTCACGCTGCTGTGACCTCCCATAAACATAGTGGTTTACTGACACAAAGGTAATCTACACTCCAGAAATTCTCAGTGCTGTAGTCCCAGCACTAGTATTATGAAGAGTTATGCTCTAGTAAGGAGGCAGTGAAATTGTGTTCCCTGAAGAATTTCTCCAATTCATTAGGTGTTGTCCCACTCCCTTCTACCCACTCCCAAGTCTTCAATCCAAACACCAGAAACAACATTTGCCCAAGTCATTTTTCTAACACTCTTAAGTTATTTTAGCAGATTTGTAGGGTACAAACACAGTGCTTTTTTGGATCCATCATTTTGGCAATGCCTTTGCCTTCTTCAGAAGAAAAAGTGTCTTCAGTATGTGGTACAAAAGATACTTTCAAAGGAAACGCAATCTACAAATCAATGCCATTCTGGATGCTTGCCTTTCAGACTGTTTTTGCTAGCTATCTGAAGTATGCTTGGAACCACTGCATGTGCAACACTATTTCTTACAAGCCATGCTAGCAAGGTTTCCACTGAAAACAGCAATCTGGTCCTGTAGGTTGCATTTCTAGGATACAGAGACTCTCATTTGTGTTTCTTTAACATGTGTACTGTAATTCTCCCATCCTCTCAATACAGTAGCTACTAAAAATTTTAACAGATATTAAAAAAATATCCAAATGAAACCACACTTCTATCACTGTTTAAAAAACAAAAACGCATACAGTATTACAAAAGTTTATACAAAGGCAACATTTAAGAGTTTGAAAGTTACTTCTAGAAAAAGACACAAATGCTAGCAAATTAACATACACGGAAAAAGGAGTTCCACTCCTTCCCCAAAATTGGTTTGATCTGTTTTGAAGTATCTTTTACCAGTTGTCTAGAAAATCAAAGCCAGTCTTCAAGATAACATTGCTTGTACTAGTCTGCAAGGTAAAAAAAAAAAAAGGAAATAAGACGTAGTTGTTAATTATGGTATTACAAACTCAATATTTGACCGCCTATCTAAAAACTAAAGTTTAAAATGTTGCCTGACAATATTTCAAGGTCTTCACCATGCTCTAGGATACCTAAGTAACTACAACATAAAATACTAGACATGACATGGAAAAACACTCACAATGCCCCAAAAAGGCAATTCCAGATAAAAATAAAGTTGTTCTTGTGTTCTGCAGGCAAAATGGTTTTTTTTTTTCCCTCATGGAAAAAATTAATGAAGATCAATTTTTTAGACTACAGTGAGAATTGCAGAGAATGAAACAAATACAGAAGGCAAACATCATTAATTCAACAGATTGTCTGTTGCAATTAGAGCCAGAAAACTACACAGATTAATCTTTGATGACAATTTATTTACTAGGCTACCCAGAACATACTGACTCCTGCAGTGTTAGCCATGACATTTAAGGTGATTTTAGTGTTTAGGAAGAGTATTCAAGAGGCACAGCTGAGTCTCTGGATTCTCTTCCTAGAGCATGGCTTCTCAGAACAGGGAAAATAATCCAGAAAAGAAAGGAAGAAAATTCTTATCATACATGAAGTTCTCTGCTCCTCTGTTCCCATTTTCACATGGGAGAGTTGTTTCTCCACCGAGAGAAAAAACAGGCTTTTCAAACTATTTCAGTTATCTTGAAAACATTCACAAAGGAATTGAAACTGTTAATTTGGAAGAAAACATGATAAAGCCTTTAACTCAAATTAAAGGACTACCATATTCACAAATTGTAGCTAGGCAGCTCAGGAAGTATCCCTCAGCTTCAGAAGATGATAACTAAACAAAGGGCTTCAAATACTGGAGTGGCTCAAGTATTGTTCTCCCCTAAGTGCTGCCACTTACTTCTCTTGCAACCAGTTACCTCACCCTGCATCTTTCTGACTTTACATCATCTTGTTTGAAATTCGAACAATCACAGTTGGGAAAATAGAGGAAAAGCTGTGTGAAGTGCTGAAGGTGTACAGTGATGTGTCAGGCTATTGCCAGAGCGATGCCACGGATTTCAAACAGAACTGCACAGCTCTGCTTGAAGTACCACTCCTCTTCTCTACTTCACAGTTTTCAAGCTTTTGTTCTCTTCCTTTTTTTTTCCCTTCCCTGTATCATATCCTGCTGTTCCCTTTCTTTTCTCACAGATCAGCATCTGTTTTTTAAAATAGCTTCAATTGGCTATTGAGCTGCTTCAGGTTATTTTTTGTTGTTGGGTTGTTTGGATTTTGTCATTTAAAAAAACATTGAGAAGGCTAATTCTGGAAGCTCATTCTATTTCTATTTTGGACTTTAAGAGAAAACACATTTGAAAGCAGCACAGCTGCCTGGGACAAAGCACTGGGAGATGGCTGTCAGGCTACTGCTTGGAACAGCTGAGAACCAGTTCACTATTCACCACTATGCTGTGTGTACCAAGAAAGAATACTTAGACCCTAGTTCACCTACTTTTCAAGTTAAAAAGCTTATTCTTTCCATTGTTTTGCTTTTTCAAATAAGACCCCAAAGCCCCACAACCTCTTTTATGTGATACAGCAACTTGCTAGGTTGCTGTCAATAAGCTACTTGGTGCCTTGTCAGCATTTCTGGTGTTAGATTTAAATTGTGCCTTTATCCTGTGTGTTAAAAAGCACTTAACTGAAGTTAATGTGTTAAACAGACAGTTAAAATAACAGATTAAACAGACTTCTTTACATTTGAAAGACAAAAAGCCATCAAGCTGAGCTATGGCTTAGTGGTTTGTGGAGTCCCTAATTTTCCAGAGTAGCCCTGCCAGATTTTAATGCGCTCTACAGTTCTTAAATATAAGGATAGTGGGTATAGCAGTACTCACCTGTCCAGGCATTTGTGGGTCTGTAAGTATAGTACCATCAGTATCTTCCTTGTTTGTCCTAGAAGATGCCAGATCCTGTGGTGGATCAGGAAGAAAGAAGTCATCTAGAGGACTAGTAGGGACTTGAGTAGGTCGAGGTTTCTCCCACTCGAGAGACACAGAAGGAGTGCTGGGGGTGACAGACTTCTCTGGTTTAGTTATGCTGGGCTTCTCAGCTTTGCTCGTCTCCTTTGGAGCAGACTCTTGTCTGTAAAAAGAGGGAAGGGGCTTCTCTCCTTTCTCCATGGACTTGATCTGGCTGGGGGTCAGGGACTGGAACTCAGACTTGTCTCCTTCAAACTTGGAGCGCTCCACATTTATCTTCCAGAAGGATGACTCCTCTTCCTTTCTGGATGCTATCAACCCCTCAGAGCCAGGGGTCTTATTGGCCTGAGAAGATTTAGGGACTTGGACACCAGGTGCTGCTTTAACAGGCTGCCTCTGCTCATTCTGCAGCTGGGCACCACCTTGCTCTTGTATGGAGAGAGATGCAACGCTGAACTCCATCTGACTCTGTTCAGGGACAGAAAAACAGCATTTCAAAGCGCTCCACACAGATACAGTTTTGACTTTCTGACCCTGGTGCACACAGGTAACACCTCAGCCCACTGCGAGACAGCTCTCAGACAACAGATACAACAGCAAAGCTAACTTAATTTCTCCATAAATGTCTATCTTTGTAGTTTCATAAAAATAATGATTTTTAAAAGTCTGAACTGCAAGCAAACATTAAAGTCCCAGACCTGTTGCAGAGGAGACAGAGAAAGCAATTGTATTGGAGCTACTCAGTGCCATCTAAGGCAGCAGTGCACAGCATGCACAGCACTGAAACATTAGAATAGTGGCACTAAAACATTACTACAGCTGCAGATGCATTTTGAGAGTCAGAGATGTTTTACATGAAAATTTTAAGTAAAAAAAGCTTCAGAGTGTAGCTCAAAAGGCAATCTTCCATTATTGTCTTTGAAATAGTTTGCTACAGGTCCATCTACTTCCAAGACAAAGGATTAGATGTAATGGGTATGCATAGGTAAATGGTTTCATAATTCTGATGCCCCTCTGAAGGAAGAGAAACAACCCCAGCAGGACCAGTCCTATACCTATTCCAGAACCCTGGTTTGTTTTCACTTGCAGTGCTGAGATAGCTGTACCCATTTCTGAGAGGTAACACTGGGCCAAGGAAGCAAGTGACCACAGTTAATGCATGAAAAAAATCTTACAAGTCACAGAAAAGTGAACAGTACTTCAAAATGTTTGTTTTACTTACCACTGCTTCAGTAAAATGATTCTCAACTAGCTAGACACTCTTCAGGCTGATAAAAGTTAAGCCTTTTTACCCTCTGAGAAACATGTAAGCATATGTGCCAGGAAAGAACAACCTAATGCACAGACTTGTGTTTGTAAAAAGGAACAAATAATGCAAGGAAAAAAAATGCCGTTACTGTTAAAGCTATATTGTTGTCATCGTGGTCTAGATTGGGTCTGAAAAAAACTCTGAGGACTTGTAGCTTTTGGTACAAATGGCTGAAAGATACTTTGAAAGTTCATTACAAATTTGTGATGTTTTTTCACCATTCTACTTCATTGCCCAGCCTTTCACAAATAAAACTGCAATAGCATTTATGGGCTTCAGTCAAAAACAAGTCCTAGTTGCATATCATTTTCACTGAAGTGTTTGATCTTGACTCCTACATTATTGTGCATGTTAAGTTCAAAGGGACTCTAGATTTAGCAGGACTCACACTCCTAGTAGTTAATATTCAGAAACTTCTCATCAAAGAACAACTGTTAACTCAGCAACTGATTATTTATAAAACAATTTTTTTAAACAGCCAGCAGCTGACTACACATAATTTGATTCATGGACTTAGATCTGACCTTTCTAAAGAATTAGATTCATCATTTTTCCAAGGCAGTAGGCAAGAAAGCACCAAGCCCCGTGTTCTCATGAAGAATATACTGTGCTATCAAAAGATGCAGAACATAAACAAGCTGCAAGTAATTATAGCTCAGCTAGAATAAGGTGAGTGCAAGGATACACGCAAGTCTTACCAAACACACCACCCTGCCTGCAAAGAACTATGAGGAAAAACCTTAGTGCTCTGATTTATTTTTTTTAAACAACTTATGACGTAAAATTAAGAGCAGGATATTCATCCATAGATAAATTTTGCAAAAACAAACCACAGATGCAATGGTGTTGAGGATTATTTACAGTGACTGCCATTCCCTATATTAAAATATAAGGATTTATTTCCCTAAGCTCATTTGGCATTACTGCCGAATAGTGATTTACCACCCTGAAGTTAAGATGCTTTAAGACTTTAGAGCTGATAAAATCCCAGCTTAAAAAATAACCCAACACAATATAAAATGCAATTCCCCAGTAGCCAAGAGAAAAAACAAAAGACAGATTCTAAAAACCAAAGACAGGTTAAAAAAAATCCATCTTGGAAGACTTAAGTCATGCAGGAATTAAAACAGTGCTACTTTTTGTCCTGCAGCAGTCTGCTGTCTTCTGAATAGCCTGTCCTGGGGCTCACACTGGGGATGACAGTAGCTAAAGGCCATCACAGCAGCAGTCACTTTCAGCAGAATGATTCCTTCACCTCCCAGCCCAAGGGAGAGGGAAGATCAGTGCCCAGAGTGCAGAGCAGCCATCATAGCCCCCAGGTCCACCAGGACAGTGCTGGAAATAAAATCCAGGAACAACAGCAATGGAAGGGAAGTATGGGTCTTTTAAAACAAAAGTTAGAAAAAGTAAGCCAACAAGATGGCTCTGCATTTCAACAGCAGCTACCCAGACAAGCCAAGCCAGGCCTTCTGAGAAGTTCTTAGGATGTGGAGCTAAAACCACTAACTGTCGTGATATTTTATGTTCTTTTTATGGGGCAAAACATCAGCTCAGAGATGTCTTTGGAAGTGGCACATCGCTCCTAGCGTAGAGAAGAGCGTGGCACCTCAGCAGCACTGTACCTTTCCAACCTGCTCGTGGATGCATGTTCTGGAGAGGATGTCCTCTTTGCCCTTTGGTGCACAGACCACGGGGTGTACCCACTTCAGAAGACAGGACCACCTGACATTTGACATTGCATATCTGTCTCACGGAATGCTTTGGAGATCAAACAGCTCATAGCCTGACAGGGAATAACCCAAATGAAAATACTTCTTTGGGAGTTTTCGCTCTCCCACGAGGAAGGCAAGAAGACAAGACTACCCCGACGGGTTCTGAAAGCACCGTGTCTCAGCATGATGGAAATACAGCTCTGAGAGGTCACACGGATAATTCTGCTTCTAGCACTTAATTCCAGAAGCCAAGAACTTCCATGGACCAGTCACAAGATATTCTGTTTTCCCTGAAATACAGAATGCTTCTATTTGACTTCTGAGGTTATTTAACACATCTAAACCCTGAGGAAATGTAGCTGACGAAAGAAAATGATTAATAGGCAGTATCTTTCCAGTCAAAGAATTGGCAATGAAACATCCTCCCCCGCAAGGAAAAAACAAACCAAACAACAGAGCAGCAGCCTAAGTAGGAAGATAATTTCACAGAGATAGAAAAGGCCCATGTGTGAAACATCCTAAGCTGATATCTAAGTAATGAGTAGTACTGTACACTCTAATGAGTCACTAGACACTACAAATGTGATTTTAATTAGAGTTCTGCTCTCAATTTCTTACATCAGATTGCAAATTGGCAACTGGTTGCGTCAGCGGGAGAAAGAAGGAAACTATATTTAAAAGACAGCAACCTCCTCCTCCCTCCCAAAGAAATGTCCTTTTCCTTTAGGTTTGCCAGCCATGAGAATATCTTGAGGCACATCTCTCCTGGCCCTGGCCAAACTCAGGGGAGCAGCTCACCTGTAAAGGTTTGCCTCCCCCAGGCTGGGGCAGAGTTGCTGTGAGCTGCACCTGCCCACGCTGCACTCAGAAGAAGAATTGCACCTGTGGCACGCTACCAGCTGCCACCCTGGGGAGGCAAACACTGAACACTGGGGTGTGATTTCATGGTCAAAAGTGAATTTCAGGCACAGTTTGGGATTCTAGAGAGAGGGTTTCAGTTCCCTGCCACTTTCCTTGATTTTGTATCACTTTACATGAGCTGCGGTTTCTGTACGTATAAATCCCCATCTGAAGAATAAAATAAAAGTATTTTCTTTTTCCTGCCATCTGTCCAAATGGTATTTCTGGAAATTGTTCAGCCCAGAAAGTCTCAAGAGTTTACAGACAGACCAGTACAGCCCCAACTGTAATTTCTAGAAACTACTGGAATTCAAATAAAAGCTATTAACAGCAGTAGTATTTTCAAGATATTGCATGAGCAAGTCTTTCTCAACACATTAAGGGAGAGGGGGTAGAGAGTGCATGTGAAAGCATGCACAAAGAAGTATCTTGAGGTAAAGCAAACCTAGAAGTCTATTTTCTTTTCAGTCTTATCCCTCTGGTCCCAAACCACTGCAACGGTTTAAATAAAGGATGTCCTGTCTTGATCATTTTTCTGTATCATAAATATAAATAATATTATAAATTGCAGGTTTTAGGAGGTTGCATGTCCATCTTTCCTTAAAAAGACCATATGAAGGTATTTAGGAATTTTGTTTACTGGATTAAAAAGTTTAGACCAAACTTCAGTCTCAAGGCAGCAATAATCCACTAAATGGTAATAGTGGCTGCATATGCTCGTGGGAAACAATGAATCCTGAAAGAGAGGCACCAGACACTGAGAATGTCAGATTTAATAATACTGTATGAAATCAGGTCTCAGTTCACAAGTACATATTAAAAACAGGATGACCACAAAGAACCCAGGAACTTTTAAAGCATCTTATTCACTCATCAGGAATGTGTAGTATTTTACTAAGCAGTCACGCAAATACAGCCAAAACAAATTGTTTTGCTTGGCAGGCTGAAAAATCCAAATTGTTGAGACAAAGACTTCAGAAACACTGTCAAAAGCAACTTGTTTTAAGCACAGCCTGAAAAATGCAGAGGTAAGAAAGTCAACTTTAAAAGATTTAGAAGATGACTTTGCTTTGCTAAATGGACAAAACCAAAATAAATATAGGGCTCAAAGTAGCTGCAGTTTTGCTTTGCTTCCTGTGCACACCATGGGTGTTTTCAGGATCTTTTCAGAGTCAGAAAGAAATCCCTAGGTCAGCAGAGGCAAATTGCAAGGGCAAAAAATAGAGCAAAGCACTCAAAACCAATATAAGTAATTTTAGTCCATACAGAAAAACAATGCCAAAGTTATAGAGTATGGACCTTTGGAGGAAATTCCATTCTATACTCTGTTGATATGAACTGAATCCAGCCAGCCACTGCTACTGGCTAGCTTGGGCAAGCTTGTACTGACAGTGCCTGGCTTTATGCTCAAAACCAACAAAGACTGATGCAGGTAACTGAATACTTACACTTGGCCATCCAGACTAAAATAAACCTTGAACACAGCTTCTATTACCACAAGCTGGGCTTGGTGGTTTTTGTTTTTTTTTTTTTTTTTGCTTGAGAACTAATAGCCAACAGAGGTTTTACAGCACTGTGTTTTAAACATATGTAGTCTAAAGCAAAAAGAGAAGGCTAAATCTCTAAAGCTCAGGGTTCACTCTCCTTCCAAGGAAGTGCTGCCATTTATGCCAGCTTGGTAAAAATAATCACACCAAATTATAGCTTGTAACAAACAATTATAATATCATGCTGCTGAGGAAGGAAGGAAAAAATTCTCTTCTGCCACTGTTTTCCTATTTGAAACAAAATACCAACTAGGGCTTGTACAAAGAAGGATACTGAAGACTGCCTCAATTTTAGACAAAGGAAACAGTTGGTAAGCATGTTTATTACAAGTGGAGCATAGTTGTTTTCTCCCTAAATCATTGCTGGGATTAGATCACTTCTGTAGCAATGTAATTAGGGAATTCAGACAGGGAGGCAGTAACCAGATTATTGAAGGGATTGAAGGCTGTCACTTCCTCATTTTGCCTTTTTTTTTTGTTTGTTTATTTTAAATACACCACAGAGGCTTCTCTTTTCAACAAATACCTGAGAGCCTGTTGAAAACAGAAGAGAGTCAGCAAGTATTCTACCTGTATCAAGAAAAAGAAATCTTCAGATATGCATGTGTCAATTTAAAGCATTTGGAATAAAACCTATTTTCGTTAATAGAATGAATTAGAAGTAAATTGCAATTTATTCCCATGCTGCTCAGTGCATTCCATGTGTTAACTGGGGTGGCAAACTGAAGTATTTTCTGCCCATAAATTAATTAAATCTAAAATTAATAAATCATAAATTAATTAATCTAAAATCACAAACCCCATAAAGTTCTGAGTTCAGGAAGAGTTGCAGAGCAATTTTACTTCCAAGTTCAGGCATGATTCTTGTTTTCCATTTATATCTTGAGGTCCATGCTGAGTTTCACTGAATTTTTACTTCAAAGAAACCAAGAAACCTCAAAGGCTAAACTCAGGCAAAATGTCATCTTTCATCTCACATAAACCTGAAGCCATAAATAGAATGCCCTGAATTCATAAACCTGGGTAGAGCTCCAGTTAAAAATGTAACCCACATTTCAAGACATGTTATGTCCATGAGGGCTCCACCCATGCACCAAATCACCCCCTCCAATTCAATCTTTAGTTTTAAAATGTCAGCCCTTTTGCAGTGCCAAGAGAACTCACTGCTTCCCAAGTTTTCCTTCTGAGAAGTGTTATCTACTAAAAATATTATTTTAAATGCTGTCTAACAGCTAACTTGGCAATTTACATTGTAGCTCTACTTTGTTTGCCTTGTCTGAGGATTTAAAAATAAAAAGGTGACACAAGAAACACTCATCTAAAAATAGTGGAGAGATTCATGCAAGTGTTTGTTGTGACATGAACGACTGCAGCCATATCTCACATTTTGTTTAAAACGAGAATACAGAAAGTTTACTTGTGACACAAGTGAAGTTATCAAGCCCTTCAACAACATTTTGAACAAAATGATAGCAATTCAGTACACTGTTCTCTGGGTAAGTTTGACAGCCATGGAAGTAGGCAATCCATGGCACTAGCTACAATGAGAAAAATTTTTCCATACCTTATCAACTAGAATGCCCATTGGCATCACTGTTACAGCTGAGAGCCTTCAGCCTGGGAGAATACGTGTCCTGGCCTCTTCTCTACACTTCACACTGCCCTCATAGTATCCCTCATGTTAGTTACAGAAAATACTCATTTTGCTGCTTTATTTTTCTGTCTCAGTGTTTTAAAAAAAATAAAAAGCCTATTGGTTTTACTGACTTACATCTCTATTTCTTCTGCCCTGCAAAAGCCACATTCCCTTCCTTGGGTAAACTAGAGCATATTCCTGCACATTCAGGCAATAACATGCTGAAAACCCAAACCAAACAAAAATCTCTGCATTAAAGGGAGATCAGGGAGAAGAGTACTGTGAAAGAACAACCCAGCCTGGGTAGAGCTCATGGAATGGAAAGAGCCTGACAGCCCTAAATAACAGTGGGAACAGGTCTGGCTGACAGGACGTTGAACAAGGCATTACAACACACCAACCTTCTGGAACAGCTCATTCAGGTTTCCTCACGTGGGACCACTTGAGTAAGGCTACTTTTTCCTCAGCTGGTACCTCATTAAAAATTGCCTTCCAGTATTACCTCATAAAAGTATTGGTTAGGGAAGATCACAGAGTAAGCACAAAGCAAGATCTCCACTTTCAAAAAGGAAGACTCAGCAGTGGAAGGATTTGGTTGAAAGATTGATACACCGGGGAAAAACCAAAAGGAAGAATCCACAGGAACCGACCAAACCACACCCCATATATCCAGAAAAAATGGATTCTCTGGACTTTTGCTAAAGGAAAAAGGTCATGCAACTTTTCAGCCCACAGCTTTTATTTCTGGTCAGCAAGGAGGGAGAGGGGAAATAGGGAAACACAGCTTGATCAGCCACAACAATCACTCCTAAAATAACCTTCTCCCCTCCTCACTTCTCTTCAGTGACCACATGAGCGTTCCCCTATCATTCTGTGTTCCTCAATTCATTACAGTAAAGAATTAAACTAGTGCATTTATCCCCTTGGTTCCTCATTTTGGGACACCAGGAGGACAGTAGAAATACCCTTCACCAGCAAGCAGTAAATCACAGGCTGGGTTTAAAAACACTTTAGTAGACATACAAGCATTAAAAAGAAAAGAGGACTATCAATTAAAGAGAAAATCCATTCAAGTTGCAGGAGTATCTCATCATGGATCACCAGTCAGTGCATTATATGGAGCAGTATCTCCAGCAAGTTCAAGTATTCAGAACTTACAAAATCTTATCAAGACAGAGCTTAAAAATATGATTATGGCTGCCACATTCCCAAACCTGAGGTTTTGTGTTTGGACTGATAAGTGAGAGAGAGAAACACTGCTCTCCAACATATTATTTATTCCACCTTACTGTCAATGAGGTGAACACTTTTCTGGCATTTTTTCCTTTTTTGGCAGCTTCACCCAAGTATATCCACGTTAAAAACCTCTTCAATATTATACTAAAACCCAGCGGCTGCTTCTTCTAAGGGTACTGAAAGACAGGAGGGCTTGCCTGAGCAACCAGGCTTCCACTGCAGGAAATGCTCCACTTGTTCCTGAACCATCACAGCTTTTAAGGGAATTTTAAGGCAAGTGAAGACTGGCATTGGTTTCTCTTAAACTGCAGCACTGCAGGCTGCCAGGACCCAGGAGTCACATCAAGTTATAGGTTAATCAGCTTTTGCAAAGCACAGATGGGGTGCAGCTACAGGCAGTGACCTTGAGCAGGGAGGGCTAAGTCTCAGGTCAACTGGATTAATTTAGTATTCACTGGCATTTCCAAATAATTATTCTGCATTAGGCTAAGATTATATTCATAAGGTCATATATGATTATCTACATAGTTCAAGGGCAAAAAAAAAAAAAAAAGGAAAGAAATAGAGAACAGGGCAGTAGCAGCTTTCTCTGGTAGATAAGGGCAGAAAACACGAAATCTGAAATGTGTGATTAAATTAACATGCCTGCCATACCCAGTTGAGAAAGACAATGAGCTGTGGTTTTGCTCCCAGGATTTATCCAACAAGAAGAACTAAACTCAATTTCCCACCACACATAGGGCACAACTGTGTTTCCTCACGCTGCAGGCTCAGAAAGATGGAGAACTCTGGCTCTGTGTTAGCCATATGAGAATCCCACAAAAATAATGCTTTAATGAAATACCAGAGATAAAGTAAGGTGTAAAAGAAACCCCAAACCAATCCACCACAGAAAAATATGTTACTTTTTTAAGGACCCTTTTGGAGAGGAAATAACATAATGCTTCTAGCATGGCCCTAGGTTAACAAGTTTCACTACATTTGCCATAAGACAACATTCTAGTTCATAATAAAAGGATGAAGTACTGGACAGGCTTTCAGAAAGAATCCAGTGAAGTTATGAGATACCTGCACATTTCTCACGCCATTTTCTAGCTACTTTACTCCAGACTTCAAAAGTGAAATGCAGCTATGTTTATCCAGTATCTGAGACAAGGGTCTTACTAAACATGGAAAGTTGATTAAAAAGTTTGCAACAAAAAAAATCAAATAATTTGTAATGAATTGGTTTTACATCTGCTCTCAAAGCCAGAACATTAGTTCATGAAGTATAGTTTGAATTTCTTCTGATGTAAATCAAAGCACACCAGTCCTGGTTGATTTGCAGCATGGTCACTTTATACAGCTGGTGACATTAATCCATCACGTAGCAAAATGAAGACAATAAATGCAGAAGGAACAGTAGAAAATGACAAAGCAACATAAAAAAAAAAGCTGTTTAATTACCTTGGTTTCCCAGGAGAACGGAGCTGAGTGTTCATCTTGCCAAGTTATGTCCTGAAATAAAATTCAAGAATGACTAAAAATCAGAAGAGTAGCTTCATCTTCTCAGAAGCATCACATAGATGATATTCTGTTACACTGCTGGAACTATAACAACCTCTGCTACAGAACTGACTAAAAAGTGAAAGCACTACTCAAAGATGGCATTGATTACATTTTAACACTGACTGAAAGCAGGTCCTCTGAGGGGAAGGTTATCAATACTATACCAATTTAATCTACAAAATACATGAAGGTTTAACCTAGTCTAAATCTCCTGAAATGGTTTCTCCACAAATAGCTTTAAAATGTATTATATTTCCAGTCTTCTACTAGGCATTTCTTTGGCAGCCACTAGCAACACACGGGCACAGAAACAACAAAAGGAGAAGGGGCCTGAGGGAAACCAAGTCCCATTTCCTCCCTTTGGCAGGACAAGGAGGGGCAGTGAAACATCTGGGTGGCCATGGGGCCAAGCCACAGCTGGATGCAGCCCCAGCAGGACACATCACCGCACCACAGCAGTGACAGCCGCTCTGAAACAAACATCCAGTGGGCTTGAAGGAGACACACAGCATCCACAGCACAAAATCTGAACTCCTTATTTGAAGATGCTGCATTTCTGAAAATAATCCCAAACGGAGAAATTTAAACAATCTCTTCACACACGGCATGCCCTCCGGAAATACACGCGGCCCACACTGAAAAAAGAAAGGGTGGAAAATAATTTGAAAAATGACTGTTGTTCATATTTGTTGAAGAATTACAACAACATGATTGCATTTCTGTTCCTAGTCATGGCTGGGACTCGCTGGTACATTGGATGATCCCACAGGTAGAGGTAGTGAGCTGCACCCTGCAGACCCAGCAGGTCACTGCTTGTGGACACCGCAGCACAGCAGGGAAGGAACAGGAGTGGGAACACCGTATGGAAAGGGAAAGGCCTGGAGTAACCATGACACTCCTGCTGTTCAGAGAATAACAGAACTCAACCGTGCTTTAACACAACACAGGAACCCCACATTTCACTGTGCTGCTTTTTTCTTCTTATCTCTGGTCTCTGCCTTTCTAGGAATATATTTCTCAGACATCTGGTAACATTCTCCTGATCTGCCCTCTCTTATTTCACCGTAGGCAGATTTTTATGGCCTGGAGCTATGAAATCATGCTTAGAAGTATCTAAAACCATCTCCTAAACATAAAAACATGTCATACTCCAACTATTACTCATCTGTGAAATACAGGGTTTCTAGCAGCAAGGTATTTGTGGTATACATGAGGGTGTCCCATGCTCTTAAAAAGAACTCGCCTGATAGAGCTCATCTAAGAGGAAAGGCCTGGGCTCTTCTCAATCACATATTGTGGCCAAAAGGAAATTTGGTATAGGAAATGTTTGCCAAGAACGCAAATGTAATTCAGGTTCTCTCAATCCAGAAAACAGATTCTTATCTATCAGCATTTGCACTGTGGTGTGCTGCTGTCTGCATGGGAATGCCACACCACTCAATGTGTGATACCTCACAGCATGTGTGTCTAATTATTTCAAACCCCTTCTAGGACAATATCCCTTGCCTCTGAACTGGAGATGGCACTTCATTTCTGAAGCATACATGAGAGATGAATCACAGCCCAGAATGGAAGAGAGATGGGAGAACCTAACCATTGGACTGAGTCTCACACACAAGGCAGGACTGTAACACTTCTGTCTGCATGGGCTTTGGATAAATCAGGGCTTGACTTCAACCACAGCAGTAAAGGACAGAACTGAAGTCCAGAGAACAGTGTAACATTCCTGCGTGCAGTCACGGCACCTTAAAGCTCCAGATGTGTAGGTATAGGTGCCAGTGGGTTTTATCTAAAGAGTTTAAAGGAAGGTCTGTCTTGCCATTTACAGGACAAGCAAACCAGCTGGGGACCAGTTTTAAACCTGGCAGTAAGCCAAGTTCATCCTCATCACAGATGTAAGACATGCAGTTCTTTATTTTGCTGTGTTTGATGCAAGAGAAGACAGCAGCAGGAGGGACAGCCCTCCACCCAAAGCTCCCTGCACACCCTCAGTGATGACACCTCGATGACACCGCTGCTGGGAGCAGCCCTGACGACAAAAGGCCAACCCCAGAGGGATGAAAAAGCAGCATGGGGAAGGCAGAGTGAAGGTATCAGGCTGTCATGCAGCAGGATACATCATTTCCTGCAGGACAGAGCAAATCAGCCTCCCACTTCACAGAAGCTGATGTCTTCTCAACCATCATTGGCCTTGTTGGCACCACAACTTGTAACCTCAACCTCCAGCACGGGCAAGCAAAAAGTTCCTGGAATGAATTAATTTTGGAAACAGTTGTCAAAAGTTCTGGTTAGAGATAGAATCTAAGAGTTTCAAAGATTATATAAAATGGAAGCAGTAGACACTTGTTAGGCAGCAGTTCCCTAAAAGAAAAGGATCATATATTTTTTTTTACTTAAAAGGATGGTTCATTGTTTCTTGGGTTTCACAGCCCAGCCCTCCTCAGAGCCAGTAACTCTGAGGAGCTCTGTCCACATTCAAAAGATCTTCCGTGGGATACAGCAAAGAATGAAATAGGATAAGACATGGTTGGAAGATACAAACCTTCAAGCAATTGATGTCTGTGGTTATTTGAAGTGTGCTTGGGGCTAGGATGAAGGAGACAGTTGACAAGTTCTGCCCATTGTCAGGGAAGGGAAGGAAGTTTGTGGCCTCCACCTCGAGTCTTCACACAGAGAACATGCAGAGGACCAAGTGAAAAGACAAGATACTGTTGAACTGTGTTGTGCTATCTAAACTGCCTGATTCATGTTCATCACCAACAAAATATGAGAAGTAACTTAGGTTTTTTGTAGAATAAACACGTTCTTACATGCTTGAAGAAACTGGGAGCAAAAGATTCAACTACTTCAATAATAACAAAAGTGAATTTTGACTGGAAATTCTAGAGTAAAAGGCTTCAAGGCCATTTTTCATCAACATAGATTAGAAAAAATTCATATCTGATCAGCTTTTGTTTTCAGCACACAACAATGCCTTCTTCCAGAAAGAAGGCAAATAAATAAACTTTTGTTCACCAGGGCTTAAAAAAAGAACCTATTTGTAAGAAATGGGGCCTCATAAACACATTTCAAAGCTGAAAAAGATGAGTGAGAAAGAAGGGCAAAAAACTGGTCACACACTTTACTTCAACAACCAGCTGCAAAATATATAAAAAAGAATCACAAATTACATTTGCTATATGTAGGCAGCTTGCTGCAAAACAACATCTGAATTTCAAAATGGAAGGCACTGGTAGAACTGTGCCTGTGTATCTGACATGAGCATTGTTCAGCACAGCTGACAGTAGCTGGGCGAGACACAAACCCACCAATAAATGATGCTCAGAAATGTTATTAGAACAGGACTTGCTGGTTATTGAGGTTTTACTGCACTCAAAAGCTGCCTTTTATTTTTGGGTGTTTAGAAAGTACAAATCTCTAACAGGCCCAATCTAAAAGTTGTTGCTATATTGATTATTTGTTGCTTTAGAGCAATTTTAAGCAGGGAGGTAAAGGGTTGATCCTTTGCTTGGTGCCAAAGTTCCTAAGGCTAAGAGAAACAAATAGCATCTCTGCCTGATGGCAGGTAAGTCAAGCTTCCCTCTTAAAACACAATGAATTAAGCTAACCAAACTCTCTTACCTGTTTTTCCTTCATATAAAAGGTTTACCACTTCCTAAACCATATGGCATTTTTTTCCAATGAAAAGTTCAGTTATTTCATGTCCAACTCTTTTACTGCTCAAATACTGAATATACATTCAAAGAAAAAAAAAAGAACTAAAAACCAAAGGAAAAATCAGACCTTGACTCCATGTGTATGTCTTACGGATAATGAGAGATGGTATTAAGAGAACAGTGAGAACTTGCTGTAAACTGAATATCTAAACTAACTTTCACTGAACCAAAGAGCCCATGGGCATCAACTGACACCAAATCATCTGCATTATCAAAGGTTGGCCACTACAGCACGCCCAGGGTGGTAGCCTCTCACATACTGCTGCTTTTCCACCTATTCCCCTCATGGTTTATGGCATATTTCAAAAATAATCCATCTATATTACATTCATGCTCAATCTCAGCTTGTATTTCCAGATTTCTCTCTGCTCAGTTAATCTTCATTTCTACTGCTATGGGCATTAGAATGAAGAAATTATACATGGAGAAATGCCAGCAATTGGAGGCTTGTTGGGAAGAGGAAGCTCTGCTGGAGCACCCAAAAGCCCTTGGTCAGGAGGCCTGGACTGTCTAGACACAGAAAATTCTGAAGTGACAGTCTCCTGTGCTGGGCTTACGTGCAATGATAGCAAGTCAATCTTCAGCAAGCAGGACAAAACCTATTTCACTGGGGTATGAAATGACCCTGTTAGCCTAATTCTCTTTTGAAACTGTGTTCACAGTGCCTGCAGGGCTTTCGCTACCAACTCCATGACTGCCCATGCCACAATGAGGATAAGATGGAAGAGAAGGAGCAGTGACTCCGGGCATTTGCTAAGAGTCACACATAGTGCTACAGTGCTCTGGCATTTTAAAATGACTGGATGATGGCTACAGGATGCCATGGTCCTGTTACTGCACATCTATTATCTGCAACACCCTTCCCACACAGCCAGCATACTCAAAGGTGTTCTGAAAACCTAAGAGATGTTTGTAGTTTGAGAACTTAGTCCTGGGCTACAAGTTCAGGAGATAAATTTGGTGTTTGAAGAGATATACAGGAAATGGTGGGGGCGAGAAAGGGGGAAGCCACTGTCCAGAAATACAAGACCACTACATATATCCTCTGGACCACCTTATCATAATGGTCATATGCATGAAAATGGGACTGAAACAGTGAAAGGCCTGGACCAGTAAATCACAATCCTCAGTATTCATCCTTGGTTTGCTTTCTACCACGTCCTCCAAAGAACATGAGGTCAGAGAGATCAAATTCCCATGCTTAAGCAAGCCCAGGTAGATCACTACAGATTTCAACATCAGTTAACAGGGAAGACGAGCTGCGGCTGGAAACACGAAACTTTTGGAGCAGGTGTATCAACAAGAACATCATCAGGCCAAAACACTCTCACTGAAGGCGCTGCAACATCCACAAGTGATTCTGAGGCATGCAGGCTCTCCGTTTCCCTGCCTCAGGACACCACACACCTGCAGCCAGGGAGAGCAGCCAGGACCAGTCCCGCAGTCCTGAGCGAGGGCTGGGTGGCCAGGGCGCGTGCAGCAGCTGTGTCACACGGCAGCAGGGGCACAGCTCCCTGAGGACACAGAGGCAGCAGAGCTCTGCAGGCCAAGCGCTCGCCAGCCCGGCACGCCGAACCCAACCGGCGCGGGACCGGCGCGGCGGGGCCTCCGCTACTGCAGGACAAGGGGGAACGATCTGTCAGCCGGGGCAAACCTCCAACAACCAGGTCGAATGCCAGCAAGGGAGCCAGGGAAGAGGAAGCTATCGGATGAAGAGCCAGGAAAGGCTCCAAGGCTCAGTAGTACAGCTGGAAGAACTAAAATGGAAATGGCGAATGCCAAAATGAGTGGAATCTCTTCTCTTCAGAGAAACAATTTATATTAACTTCTGCTTAGAAGTTAAAGAGGAAGTCAGTTGAGGCAGATGCTTCCAAAATTAAACACTTTGTATCAAGTAATTGGACGAACGATGCCTTCTTTGGTTAATGGCTACAGAAACATTAACATTATGCTTATTGTAACTGTATTTGGGGAGAAGAGGGGAAAGAAAACTATTTGCCCAGTTTCAGATGGGCTCTCTAGATGTTTAGGAAATTATTATTTCCATACAGTGCAGCACAACAGCCTACAACATGCTTGTTTTCCTTCCAGATCCACATAATTCAAAGCAGAAAGCACAGCAAAGCTCTCCAAGGCTGGGAAAACTGAACATATTTATTTTCCACACTCTTTAAATTCTTTCACAACTAACTTCAGATTTAAGTTTCTTCTCAAAGGTTGTTTGCACAACCAAATTTGTTGTCTTGTGTCCTACTACACCTCTTTTTGGCCATTACTATCAAATATTTATCTAGAATTTTGAGGATCATGAACTAGACAAACCTGAGCTATAGCCTATGTTCTCTAGCTTTAGATATGATGTGTATGCAGCACAGCATCACACCTTCCTGACAGGGGAAACAGAGGCAGCAGTCTCCTGGCACAAAGCCAGTCAGGAACTATGATGCCCAGTATCAGTGTGCCCCACATGCTTCTTAGAAATCCCATTGCAAGGGATATTGGAAAGGAGCCTAAAAGTAGCACTGCTCTCTTTAAATTGGATTGATGGTCACAAATGCAGAAGCAGATTTTTTTTTTTTCTGGTAGAAGTCACATAATTAACAATAGATCACTTAAAGTTTTTATATGGACATAGTGAAAGAAACCAGCTCTGTAATCATACAAGAATAAAAGAATAGAATAGAAATGTGAAGGAGTAAAAAACAAAGGGCATCAGCACACTGAACAAGAGACACAGTATCTGAAGAGTACTGTCAGGTCTCTTCAAGCATTGTTAGAGCTTCCTCTTCAAGGGCTCACACTCGGGAACACGACCCACTGCTCCAGACCGGGTACTCTTACTGTGGATTTCCAGAAGGGCTACCACGCTTCACCATTGGATAGATGGCTCTCAGAAGGTTCAAAATCCATACTTTTTGCCATCTGTCTTTCCACACCCTTGTTTTTCCTGGCATGTGACATGGAACAGGCTGCATTTTTTTAAGGTGTCAAACATGCCAAGAGCTGGAATGTTTTCAGTGTTGTATTTTTAACCGTGTCTAAAACTAGAAACGAAAAGGAAGAGATTTAATTCAGTGTAAACAGCCCATTTTCAGCAAGGGACTGTGTCCAGCGCCATGCCCCGCCGTCGGGGGAACGGTGCAAAATCCACTTCAGCGCTATCGCTGCCGGCGCTTTCCCTGCTTTTACCGTGTGACCAGTGCCTGTCGCGCATTGAACATCCCGCCCTCCCGCACAGCCAGGGAGCGGGGAAAGGAATCAAGCTCATCACCGGGGCAACTCGCCCCGCTGCTGACGGCGCGGAACGCCCGCGACCCGGGCAGCCCAGCGCCGGCGGCACCGCAGCCTGGGGGAGTCGCGGCCGCCCCGCCCGGTCCGTGCGGCGGTGCCGGGGGTGGGGAGCGCCGCTCCCGCCCGGACCCCGCCGGCGCCCCTTCCCCGTCCCCCGCGGCGGTACCTCGTCTCCGAAGCGCACCACCTTCTGCCCGGTGTTGAGGCGCAGGCTGGGGTAGGAGGCGGGCGGCGCGGGCGGGCGGGGGGTGCCGCGGTGCGCGGCGTAGCGGGCCTGGACGTGCGGCTCCACCAGG
>VWZV01007156.1:135814-147973 GCA_013397155.1 Irena cyanogastra | reverse complement strand
TCCCGTCCTGCTGGCGGGCCGCCAGCCGCTCCCACTCGGGCCCGTAGCGCTCGCGGATCCGCTCCTTCTCCGCCATGATCTTGCGCGCCATGGGGCTCAGCGAGGAGAAGTAGCTGAACCGCTTGCGCTCCCGCTCGTCCAGCGGCCGGTTCCCGTTCATCACCGCCGTGCGGGAAGCGGCGATCGCCGCCGCCATGGAGGCCATGGCCACCCCGCCGCCGCCAACCCCGCACTCGCACGGCGGGATTGGGGATGGGAACGGGAAGAGAACCGCNCCCCGCGGCGCCGCCCGCCGCCGCTCCCGCTGCAGGAGCCGGCCTTTCTCCCGCCGCCTCGGGCAGGCCAGAGGGAGGGAAGCGGAGACACCGCCTCCCGGGCTTGCTTCGGTCTCCGTACCGTCGAGAGCGTGGGGCTGAGCGGCCCCGCGGCCCTCAAGTGCTCCTGCCCGTAGCGCTCGTCTCCTTCAGCCCTTCCCCTTCTCTTCCGAGGAGATAAGCTGTAGTATTCCCACGCTGCCGGGGCCAGGAGCACCAGGAAAGGACTTTCCTCAGCTGGCAGAGGAGCACCGTGCCCAAGAACCTGCCTTTCCTCACTCCTAAATAAGTCGTACATGTTTCTCAATACGACAGAAGGTCCAGCAGCTGCTGTCAGAAGAGAGAGGATGCCCGGCCCAGGCTTTTGTCCAATTCCACTAGTTAGGGAGAGTGCAAGATGCTCCGAAGCCTCTGTATTAATCTGATAGTAAAGTTGCAGTCCAAGCGTAACAAGTGTATGCAGTACGCATTAGTTACGTTGGTAAAACAGATTCATAAAGGCTGAAATAATTAGGTTTTCTGGTCTCTTCCTTTGCTGTACAAATGCTTGTTTCTGGTAACAAGTCCTTATTTTGGCAAAAGATTCACCGAGGTCCCACACATAAATTCCCAAAAGACGACCAGGCTCCTGGAGTGGGGTGGGAGAAGCATAGTTCCTTTCCACAACATCCCCCCCAAACAACAACAACAAATCAAGCTTACCTAAGGTAGGCACATATGTCAGAAGATTTATGTGAGACTAGATCTCTTTTGACTTTTGGCCTAGGTAGTTGCAGGGGAATTTTTATTATCTTCAAAATATCTTAACAAGCAACACAAATATTGAGGTCCAGATTAATGGTGTTTCATTGCTTAGCCTATTTTTTTTCTCAGTCTGCTTTCTTTAGTATCTTTCTTAATAGATAAATGACTGGGGCTGCAATACATTAATGTTCCCATTTAAGAGATCAAATGGTATCACTAGACCAGCTAAGATGACACAAAAGAGGATGGAAAATGATAATTAGATTTCTCCACATACTTGGTTCTTAGGAGGTAATTACAGTTCCCCAAGTCATCACATACCAGCCCAGTTATATAATCCTGTTTTGTTTGTTAAACTTGTTTGAGAGCACTTGACTTGAGCTCGTTTTCTTTCTTAGTCATCTGCATCACGCCCAGAGAAAGAAGCCTTTAAAACACGTTTGCAAGCACATACACACGCTCCTAAGAGGTGTAACACACATTACACGAACCCTCCCGTGATCGCCCATAAATCTCTTTTGTCTGCCACCAGGGGGTGGGGATGAAGTCAGTCACAGGAGTAAGAAATGAGGACAAGGAAACCCAGACACCTGTACATGGTTTGTTTGTCCAGGCAGTTTTTTCCTTCCTCACCATCCCTTCTCCACTCCCTCTGGTCAAATCCTCAGAACAAAACCCCTCCCCTTTTTATAGTTCCCAAGACTATACTTGACTATTGGTCAAGTGCCAATATAATTCCTCTTTCTCAACAAGTAATACAAGGCATAACAAAACTTACAGGCTTAGAAGATCACATCAGAACACAATCAATGTATATAGTTAGCCAGATTTTCCAGGCTGCTGTTTTTCCAGGAAAATAACAATTCCTTTACTCCTTAATGAAATGTAGTAGAGGTTTCTTAAACTTCTAGACTTTTAAACAGAAGAAGTTAACGGTGCTTATTTCTAATGGGATAGAAGACTGTACTCAAGAACAGAATGTTGGGAATACCTGTGTCACAAACAGACAGCATCCCAATTCTTTTAATGAAAACTTACAAGCCTCCTTTATCCTTACTTGCAAAAAAATACCTATTTAGCCCTTTACAGAAATTGAGATCAAGAAAGTTTAGAATTAATGTTCATTAGTACTAAACAGACAGGTGGTCAAATTTGCCATTATTATGCTTTGGTTAAGGAAACCTGCCTTTCCAGAATGCTGCTAAGTCTGTCCAACAAAAAACAACTCTAGGAACACTAGTTACTGCTCCCAATGTACTTCAGTCCTGTCAATGTGTTAATAATTTTTGCCAACCACCACCATCGATGGGTACTTGGAAAGGGAGATTGTTGTGTTTCTGACACTTACTCACCAAGAGCCTAACTCCAAGTGAGTAACTGGTTTGGTTTTGTTTCCTAATGATGTTTCTCTGAACTCCATTCTTTTAAGCTGACATCTGTTCCTTCAGTGGACTGCAGTCCATGAAATGCCTTTGTATTCTCCAGTTACTCACACATGGTAGAGCTCTAAGTTTTCTGTGCAGAGGCTTTCAAAAAAACCAGTGAAAAGTAGTATAGCATTATTTCCAATGAAGATTACTTTTCTTTTTTTTAATTAAATAAATTTTCACCTGCAGTATGTTCAGTTCATAACTAATCAAGTTTCTTAACTGCTCTTCAGTTTGGCCCCTGAATAACTATTTCTGTTAGAGTGTGTCTTAATATGAAAAAGCAGTTGTTCTACTTTTTTCCTCTTTCATATTATTGGTCACAGAAAGATTTCTTTTACTGGTGATAAATAGTCAAGTAAGCTTGTTCTATTAAAAAAAAACAATAAAATCAAACAATTTTGACCATAATTCACCATTCAAAATAATTTACACAGCAGTACCGCTTGGCCTTTTATTTGTATAAATTATACAACAACTATAGTTTTTTTTAGACAATGAGATGAGTCTGTATTTAGTACTTCGATCATCGTTCTCAAAGTTGGAAAAGTCTCTGATACTGATGGTAGGCTCTTGTAAGAAGGTGAAATACTGAAAGAGAAAAAAAAATTTTTTTGATGAGTTTTAAAATTTACCTGCAAGTTAACACATTAACTTAGACTTCTCCTCATCACCTTCTCCAACAAGTTTGGGACCTGTGTCAAGAAGCAACCCCATGCAACAGGCTTGGGGCAGAGTGGCTGAAAGCTGCTGGGCAGAGAAGGACATGTGGGTGCTGGCTGACAGCAGCTGAACATGAGCTAGCAGTGGGGCCAAGAAGGCCAGTGACATCTTGGCCTCTGTCAGCAAAAGTGTGCCAGCAGGACCAGGGCAGTGGTTGTCCCCTTGTACTTGCCACACCTCAAGTCCTGTGCCCAGTTTTAGACACCTCACTGCAGAAAGGACGCTGAGGTGCTGGAGTGAGCCCAGAGAAGGGCAATGGAGCTGGTGAAGGGTCTGGAGCACAAGTCTTAGGAGAAGCACCTGTGGGAGGTGGGGTTGTTTAGCCTGGAGAAAAGGAGGCTCAGGGGTGACCTTATTGCTCTCTACAACCACCTGAAAGGAGGCTGTAGCCAGGTGGGGGTTGGTCTCATCTCTTCAGTTAACAAGGGAAAATACCAGAGGAAATTGGCTCAAGTTGTGCCAGGGAAGGTTTAGATTGGATATCAGGAAATATTTCTTCAAGGGAAGGGTGAAGACATTGGAATAAGCTGCCCAGGGAAATGGTGCAACCACCATCCCTGGAAGTCATCAAAAGTGTGTGGATGCAGCACTTGGGGACACGGTTTAGTGGTGAGCACAGTGGTACTAGATTAGCAGTTGTAATCAATGATCTTAGTTTTCCCCCAACCTTAATGATTCAATGATTCTCAGAATCTGCAATCATGCAGAATGAAAACTATGTCTACATAGAAGAGCTTTCAAAAGCAGCAGAAGTTAAAGAAAAAATGTATTGCTTTAAGTCTTCCAACCTTATTTACCATACCCACTATTATTGGTCTACCAGAGACAAATTAGCCACTCAGGTACCTTCACATTATTACATCAAGTCCTTTGGGCTGTAGTTCTTCAGATTTCTTTTTTTTTTTCCTCAGCAAAGTCAACTTTAGCATATTCTCCACTCTGGCTTATTTCCTAACCTAATATACATCTCTAATTTGACACAGCACTTCCCTAGGCTCTACTATATTACAAAATGGTATTGATTAAAAATAAATTGTTTTGGCAAAGTTATCTTTAACACTAATGACTTCCCTGATCTGATTTTAAGTGTGGTCCAAAGTGCTGAGTACCCCCTAAATCTGGTTATCCAAACATCATCTTAATCCATCTAGTTGTCCTTTGGTCCAGACTATAATGTGCTATCTTGATATGAGAGTACTGTAGGACCCTTGCTGAAGTAAAAATAAAAAACACTGATTGTTCTTGTCATCCCCAAAAGTTGTTTTTTACCACAGAGAACCATCATTGTGTCACAGAATGTTTGGTAAGCTCACATTGATTGTTTTCTGTGACTTCTTCCTTCATATCAACTGAAATGCTTTCCTAGAGGACTCATTTCATGACTTTCCCAGGGATCAAAATGAGGCTGACCAGCTCTGGGTTTCCTTTTGGCCTTCCTGAAGAGGAACTCAAGATTTCCTTTCCTGCAGTAACCAAGAATGTCCCCTGATGTGCACCACGCTTCCAAGATTATAGATGGCCCCGTAAGGACTTTGGCCAATTCTCTCAGAACCCTTTGTGACCAAGTGTCTTGACCCTGACTTGAAGCATACTAGAACTAGTGTTGTGTCTGGCCTGATTTTTAGATTTTGTATTGGGAATAATAACCAGGGGACCAATCAAATGCACCCGATTCATAATATTGATTCCTTGTCAATGTATGCAGTATTAAATTATAAATTCATATGAAAATCAAAAATTTGAAGCATTGCACAGAAGTCATGCACCTATACTAAGTAATGTAATTCTCCATATTTAAAATGTCTACCTACTTTGAAAACACTTATTCTCTGAATCAAAAGAGAACATTACTTTGGATAAATAGTTTGAACAGACCTGTAGGAATTTTAAAAAAAGGGTCAAAAAATTTCTTTTTGCTTTGTTCACTCATTGCCAGATGTACTAATGATAAGGCATAATATAAAAAGACAAATTTGACCCACTGGATAAAATGAAGAAAACATTAACCCAAATAATTTCCTCAGAGGATAATACTCACATAACTGAATGTCTAGACTACTAACTACTCTGTTAGACTAGAAATACACTACTGTGTGTGTAAATGCAAATCTTCTCATCAATTCCTAAACAGTGTTAAAAAATACACTGAATCCTTTACTAAACTTGCAATTTCTAAGTAACATTTCTTAGTATAGGTTTGAATTTTACATATAGTCTTTCATATTTTATTTCTCCATTCCCCATCTGACCAAAAGGATTTACCTTTTTAGATTCATCCAGCTCCTTGCTATTTTGGTAAATGCTTCAGACCCTGGTGCTGTCATGGCTTCAAAATCAACCAGCTGAAAATTCAAGAAAACAAAAGAGATACTAAGAAATTACAGAATTTTTAAGTTCTCAAACTTCAGGAAGGGCTTTGCTACCTATATTCTTGGTAAGACAGGAGTAAGCTTATGAACCAGTCTGTGCCTTGACTACTTTGTCCCTTCACCATCTGTTTGAAGTCAGCATTCAAGCCAGGCACTAAAATTCTCTGTGGGGTTTGCACACCCCAACACAACCAATACTGGAAGCTACACTGGCCATGGCTACTGAGTGACTTGCCAAGCAACAACAGGACTCCTGGCTATTGTGCACCTTTGACTTCAGAGCAACCTGAAAATGCACACTGTCATAAGTCTGGGACCAGCTTAGCCCTTCTAACAACTCAGGCAAAAAAACTCCAGTTTCATTCCACAACTTCTTCCACGTCACAAAAGCTTTTCTAAAAAACAAGTTTATTTGTATTCAGGCACACGGTTTCAGGAAAAACCCTCAAACATAAAGATGTCCCCAGTGTTCCTGTAAGGCAGAAATCCTGCCTAGTAGTAATCCTGAAACTCTGCTTGCCTGCATAAAAACAGTCAGCAAAATACTACTCTATCAAGTCCTAAGAAAATACTTAAGAAACCCCACAGAAGTGTTTTACCTTATCCTGAACTCCCACAGAATGGGGAAGATACCAGCTTAATGGTGTACTGAAAAGAAGCTTTCTTACTGCTAAGCAAATGCTGTAATGCTCTTAAAAGCTACTAGAGTTCATTGCACTCAAAGGAATACATTGTTTTCAGGGCTTTCTAGAACAGAAGAGAAAATCACCCTTTCTTCAGTTATCCATGCAGGGTATTTTCTTCAACAACTTGGATTCTTACTGGAATTTTACTGATTCTTTTGACAATACATTAAAGAGACAGAGGTGTTCTCACTCCCTTCATGCTGAAAAGGTAATACAGCTAACAACCCCCAACTGTCAAAGAAAAGGAAATCCTTTATTAAACAAGGTGGTATAATACTCAGATGTATTATACTCACTTTATTGAGCAAGGAGGTGTAATATTCAAATGTAGTCGCTTAAAAACTAGGACTTAGTTTATCTTCAGCAGAATACAGAGGGGAAGGAGAAATCAAGTAAAGTTGCAAATCCATTTCTACAAACCAAGCCCTAAAAGCTCTTCAATACACTGAGGGTGCACACGGAAAATTTCTGCTGTGCACCACAAGAATCACTAATTCTGCCCCAGTATTCTCAGAACCCTCGTCAAAGAAAGCTGAGAAGAGCAGCTCAGCACACTGGCAGTGCATCAGTAACAGATTTGTAATTCCTGTTGGACCAAACTGCTACAATTTGACTAATCCAAATTACTGCACATACCATCTCCAAATTCACCTGCTGTCAGAATAGCAATGGAATTTTCAATACTCTCTCAGGCTGCAAGACATCATAGCATGCAGCTGACCCATCTCCAGCAAATACACATGCAACTTCTGTTCATTCTTACAGCTCTTTCCCCACATTTACAAGTATTACTTCCTCCATCAAGACTGAGCTCATGTACTTTGATATTTCGATACTTGCCTTTCCTTTAGGGATTTTTCCTGATACTTCTTTTCCACTTGCCATTAGTGCTCCCATGATCACTGAATAAGCTATCACACTAAAAGAATAAAATTAAAAGCAACAAATTGAGTAGAAGTCTTTCCATAATGCTATTTTAGACTACAAAAGAAATGGAACATACTATTGTTTCATAGAAGGCTAGTAAAGATTACTGTGCTAGTTATTTTAGAAGAAGAAAAAAGCACAAAACACTTAAGTGAAATCACTGTAACTATCCAACATCACTAGAATGAAGTTATGAACCTATGGAGTTCTACTACTGTTTCTACCTTAGTCAGAAACGTATTTTCAGACTTTGGAGCTCTCAAGACTCCACAGGGCTGAAAACAAAGCAGACTCCTGTTCCCAAGAAGATCAGCTGTAGCCCAGAAGTGTTTATGAACTCTACTGCAACAGAGCTAGAGGCACTGTAAAGTTGTTCAGTTATTTCATTTTTAACTTAATTTTTTTTCAACTGTTAATCTCAGACAAAATTTCTCTTGATTTTTACATTCTATAAAACAAATGCAAAATCTGATTATAAAATCTCAAAAATCTCAGGTTTTTTTTCCATATAGAACTGTATCTAGAAGTAAGATTAAAGATGTTAAGTGCTTAAGTGCTTTGTGGAACAGAGATTCAGAAGTCTTAGATGTAAGCAGGTTTGCATTAAACTAGAATTCCAGTTGAAGAGTTCTGTGATATATGGAACTTTACCCTACAGTTTCATTTGGTGACCCTAACAGTTACGACAACTTTCTAAAATAATATTTTAGTGTATTTCATTAAAGTAAGTTATGCCAAAGTATTTCATCTTAAATACACATTTCAGAAAAACTTCCTAAGTGAAATTACAGTGGTGTAACACAATATGGATTAGAAATATTAAATATAAATTTAAAAATAACACTTCTCAATGTGTGAGATGATGTTGATAAATACTGAGCTGAGAACTACTAATCATTTTAAATATATATGCAGCTATGAATAGTTACCATTAGCAATTACAAACTAGCTTTTAAAACAGCACCAAGTCAGTTCCCATTGTCACAGAAGCCCAAATGGAAAAGCTGTGCAGGGCACACAGCTCTATTAAAAATAATATTAGAAAATACATTAAGATACTGCAAGACATGGACATTGTACAGCAGGCATTCAAGGTAACAGACATGATGAATTCCAACACTAACCTAGATCCTCTTGAAAGTGGCATTAAATTATAAAAGTAATAAACTAGTGACAGGATCAAGTTGCAAATAGCGTCTACTTCCTAAGAGAAGAAAAAAGAGTGAATTAAAGATAATTTAATAGCCAGGTAATACCTTACAAAGGTAAACATTGCAAAGTCTTACGTTACCAAAATTACTTTTTAAGAACCATTTCAAATGTGAAAATGTCAAACTATGAAGCTGAAGTCTGATTAACAGATGTTTCAACCAACTACTTTGTTGTATCTTTAACATTTAGGTGAATCACAGTTCATCTACACACTTATTAAAGGATGAAAAAGAAAAAGCACAAGCTCGAATGTAGTCAGGTTGTCCTAGCACATCAAACCAACACCAACACGATTCTAGTGCTTCTCACAAATTTGTGTTACTCATCTTATATGTAACCACCATGAGCCAAATCCTAAACAGTACTTATAGGGATGATGACAAAGGTGAACACAGACCCATGAGAAAAATAAGAAAAAACCAGAACACACTGTTATATTGAGACCTTGCCTGGACACTCTCTAGTACTGCAGGCAAAACAAAGCAAATTTTAAAGTAACAGACAGAATTATAGTAACTTCTTCTGGTATTTGTCATAATTGGGTTTAAGTAACTTTATTACCTATGAACTCTATCAAAAAGTATTAGAATTGGGACTATTAAACAGAGAGTATAAAAACATAAAAGGCTTTTTCAAGGATTTAATAATTCCTTGAACAGCCTTACCCCCAGCTCTGCAGACAGAATTAGAATTTTTCCTTTAGCTGTTAGATCCTTATATAGTGCATCTATTTCTGCATGATACAGCTGTGTTCTCTCTTCTGTTGTCTGAGTTTCTACTGAAAATAGTATGTTCCCCACTCTGTTAAGCAAATGAAAAAGAAAAGGAGGTAAGCCATTTTTTACACAGAACTTGATGCATATCCAGGGTAAATTACAAATCTACTACAGTTATACATCACCTTTTTCCTATCATCTTCCTTAAGCAGGAGGTCATGTGCATTACTTCCCATTTAATTAAAAAACCCCAAAAATCACTGAATTAAAAATGCTACATCCCATACTAAGTTTGAAAGAATATATAAAGACTGCCACCTAATCACAGATTAAGTTTTTCTATTGAAGAATATCTGACAAGCATTAGTGTTTTACTTAAATTGTGGGCAAAAAATAAGAAATATGAAATTTTAAAATATCTTCACAGACTCAGGATTTTTGTATAGAATGTAGAGTGTAGTTTTCTTTATTTCTAAAGTACCAAAACAGGATTGTTTTGGTATAAAGCATTTATAAATTATGGATCAAAACAGACTGAATGACACTGAACAAAGTTTGTCCAGAACAAAGTTAGGCTATTTACTGACACCAAAATGTTTTCCTCAGAATAGTGAGGCCATATATTTAATGCCCTTTCACCATATATAAGCCTGTGATTTAGAATGTAAAATAAAAACACAAGAGATACACTAAAATTTTAACACAGAAGTATGGATTCCATGCCACTCATTGAAAGCACACAAATTCTGGGAAAAATCCCAATACAGGGAATTTTAACTTTCTTAAATTAAAGTTTTTATTTAATGGTTTGACAGCACTTCTGAGCTTCAGACTTGCTCATTTTTCAGAAAGATAATGAATCAGAATCCATAAAGTGAGACATTTACTATCTCACCCAGGGAGTGACCCAAAGCCTCCTGATTGTATTCTCATACATTCAGGTACTATTTAAATTTTCACTTGCAGATAGAAGGTCTGCAAACATAAAAACATCTCAAACACAAAAAAAGTCAAGATCCCAAATAGAAGAGAGTGCCTTCTATTCTTAGATCACAGAAATTTCCATTCCATTCAGGACTTCTCAGTCAACACAAAACACAGTCTCACAAGAAAATGCATTTTGATATATATGAAGACTGAGGTATTTGATATTTTTCTCCTTTAGGCATTTTATAGTCTAAGCTGAAAAACAAGGTATCTTTTCACTTTTGTGCTGTATATTAGAGAATCAACTCAGTTCCATCAGTGTTATCCAAATCCCCTTTTTGTTGAAAACACAAGAGGAATCAAGTTCTCAAATGAATAAACTTTAGTTATTTACAAAAATGCCACTAGTGAAAAACAAAACCCACTTTATGTGAACAGAAATGGCATTTCAGACAATTAATTGCTAATAGTTCATCATTGCTTAATATACCCTAACCCTTGAAAACAGCAAACATACTTATCTCCTGTTATTGTAATTGTGAATCCATCATACTCTTTCCCTTGATCCTTCAGGCTGGGGACTTTTGTGTTCACAGTGAATCCATCTCTGGTTTTACTGTTAAACTGCTTTCAAAAGAAAAAAAAAATATAATATTAGAGGTAGCAGAGACAGAGACTGCCTACCTATTGCTTTGAAGCACATAAAATACATGGAGTAGAAATGAATGCGGACAAACTTACAGACCAGAACAAAGTTACTGTCAGTGACATTATTTCATTTATCCTTTATTTCCTTCTGAATGGAAATCATAAATACTGAATGAGGTATAGAGGCATTCAACTTTATAACTAAATAGTGAATGTGCTGCTTATGAAAAGCCACTGTACAAAGCAGTTCAACTTGTACAGATTCCTCCCCAAGTTGCTTGATGATGGTAACCTTTTGATGTAACAATGTAAATGGAAAAGCAGGAATTTGAGACCCCATTCTATGTTTACACTAAGAAGTGGCTGCATTAGTCCAAGTGTGAATTCCAGAATTCAACTCAAAGCAACAGTTTCTTAAGTGCGATCCAGTTTCAATTGATGTTTATCCTCATCAGAAGGAAAATATCTCTAGGTTTAAGAATTTTACAAAGCTACATTATCTAAGAGTAACACTGTAGCCAGAGAGTTGTATAAACGAGGCAGAACTGAATTTAAGTAAAGCCAAAAGCCCAGCTTTCCACATACAGCATTTGCCAGCTACCTAAATAACCAAATTACATCACTGTTAGAAAGACATTCATTTTATATAGACACTAATAAAGTCTGTATGCACTAGCGTTTACTCACACAGTTATTTATATTAACCCAAAACCTGTGATCCAGGGTGTTTTGTCTCAAGAGAATATGCACTTATTTTAAAGGAACAGGAAGTCTCTAATGAGACAGCATTCCACTTTGATACAGTTAGGAATGGGATGCAGGAGACTCAAACCAGACCAAAATGTACAGGTATGGAAACTGGGAAGAATATTTGCTGCCAGTTGAGACATTTACTTTGAAATAATAATGTACAGTCCACTATGTTTATATATTTTCATCATTTTCTTGAAGTAACCTGTATTTTTAAAATCTGCTGGTAACATTTTTTCTGGCCTACAATTCAAAAGTAACTATATTAGACGCCCTACAGGGTTCTACTTGCACATCAGTGTGTCAGTAGGGAACACTTAGCTGTCCATCCACCCCAATATCTACTACCTCTTCGCCAAAAACTTTGGTTCAGTTTGTATCCACTTGGCTTCATCTTTCAAAGCCAAGAACAAGACAGTAACCTCTGAAATTAGTGTTCTTCAAAGAACACGTATTCACAACACATTTTAAAACCCATACAAAAATGTAGTGCTTAAATCACATAGCTCCTGAAAAGATTATAGTAGTGCAGGAGTGAGCACTAGTATCAAGAACACATCCAAATCCAGACAGTCTTTCAGGAGTAGCAGCAAGGCAGCTTCAGAGTTCTCTGCTCTATGGCAACCCAGCTGCTTTGCTTAGATACAAAATTCCAGTGCGGACACTCAAGATAAGAAAGTAAAGAATTTGTCTCTATTTAGCATAACAGTTTCTAT
>VWZV01007156.1:74102-135684 GCA_013397155.1 Irena cyanogastra | reverse complement strand
ATCCAAATTTTATTCTCCTCTGATTAAAATCCTGTACAATTCTTTAAAAAGAAATACCTTGTAACTTCGTTTCCCCAACCCCAAATACTTACACACTGCTCACCCTAGATTAATGTGGAGGAATGGGGGGAAAAGGGGAACAACTTTTACTTAAACTCAGCTCAAGCCTTACGATTCAAGTTGAGATAAGAGCATAAATCATTTTGCAGGTCATATATCCAAAGCCTTTCTACAAAGACCACCAGCAGCAGGAATAAAATCTGCAAGTTTCCCACTCCTTTTTTGCCAAGTCTTCCTAAGCTCAAGAATGTTATCCAGGATTTCATTTTAGCTATCAGTCACAAAGAGCAACTATTCCCCCACCTCCCTGTGCCAGCCCCACCACATACTGAGCTGCATCAATGAACCTAAAAGTAAAAAGAGCTTCCATATTCCTAATCTTTCAGGCACATCAATCAATTTTTTTTCCTTCCTATTGTACATGCACAGAGTGAGCCAACTATGTCAGATCTGACCACAAACCCTCTTGGGTTAAGAAGGTTGGCTTTAAAGAACTACATTTAACATTTTGTTACCGGCTCACAGTTAGGCCAAGGATTTCAAATATACATCACCCATTTGCACATATCAAAGGGAAGGTCCAACCCTCTATATGCAGATTTGGAGTAACCTGAGCTAGTATTTCCAGTTACTCATTTTAAGTTTATATACAATGGTTTTATTTTGAGGAACTGAATATCTCCCAGAACACATTTTATGCTTTTTACCGTATATTAAAGTTTTTCTGTAATTTACCTTCATTATGGGAAGAAGATCTTCTACTTTATGTACCTTTTCCAAAGCTTCTCGAACCTCTAGCAGTCCTTTTGGATTATTAGCACTGGAAAAAAAAATTAAATATGAAATACAACAGTTGAACACATGTAGCATTTCTGGAAATTCACATTCCTTTAACCTCATCAGCCATAGTGAAGTAAGTTATTGAAAGTCAGTAATTTATTTTCTGAAAATTAGTTCCTTTATACTTATCCACATACTCTCCCATATTTCAAAAAGCAATTTTCTCCTATATCATCTCAGCTTATTATTTTGAGCTTCAAACCTCAATTTCAGTATTCAGATTTATCTTATTCTAATCAACTACTCTGTCTTACTCTTGCTATTGGCCACTCTAAAGCATCAAACAGTGTTTGCATGAGTGTGTGTGGGCAGGGGGTTCTAGTTAAGGAAAGATGGAAGTAGAAGAAAGTTAAAATTAGAAATATTCTTCACAAAATATATGCATCTGTGTAGCCTCAAAGGCAAGTAGATACTTCAGATGCAGGCACAGCGGATCATGAAGAAATCTGTTGAATTACTGCTCTAATAATTAATTACACTATACCAGATTTTAATAACAGAATTCTTTTAGAAATCACACTGCAAATTGGTCTGGTTTAAGGTCAAATGCTACTGGGCTTACTCTGAACAAACTTCCAAGCAACAGTATGTTACAACAACAGTATGTTACTACAGAACTTACATATTTTCAGTAGCTATCATAAATTTCTAAACTTTGAATATTTTCAATTGTTATAAAAATTTTCTGTGCTTTCATTTTTTGATATTTAAGTAGCATAACAAGATTGAAAAACACAACTCAGTATTTAACAGAAGTTACCAGGCCAAAGGAAAATCAGAGGGTTTAAAGCTAAAAGTTTTTTAGTTTTTTATGTTATCAAAATACTGAGCCATGGTATTCAGTACAGATGCCAACACTAATTTTCATATTACCTTTAGCCATATTATTTTATTCAACAGCCCACTATTCTCTTCAGTTCCAGGACAGCACCCACCAAGCCATCTATGTAACAGATAGTAAAGATTCTCTGCTCATTTAAAACTACTTGTCAGACAGCTGTTTCAATGAAAATTACCTTCCATATCTTCATTTCTTTTTTTTTTCTTCACTTCTTAATAAATTTATCTCAATAGTCAGAGTAACTGTACTTGATTCTACCAGGAGGTAGAATCCCAACATCTTTAATAAATCACACGATTAGAAAGAATAGAGATCCAATTACGACAGAACCATGGCTACAAATTCAGGACAGTTATTAGTTTCAAGGTATACTATAATTCACAGGGGGTTTTTTCCTATTAAGTTTCTTTACGTGGCAATGAATACGATTTTCCATTTCCAATAGGAATGAAAACAATTATATATGCTAAGGAAACCAGAACTTACTAAACTAAGAAAAAAAATCTTCAGACTTTGTGAAATGAATATTATGTAAAATTCAGATCTCTGTTACCAGGGGAGCAAACCAAAAAAGACAAAAGGGGCCAAAAAAGGAGGCAAAAAAGTTGTAATTTACCCATGATAAACGAGGATCCTGTCTTTGATAAAATGAAGAATTTTCTCAAAGTATTCCAGGTACCGCATGTTAATGACCTGTCCCCTACAAAGAAAATAAAGGGTTTTTTGAAGTCTTGTTTTTCAACCCAACATTCCAGGACACAAACATTACTCATTAATATTTGACACAATTTTGTTTACAGTTGCTCCGTAAATTAAAGGAAAGAGCCATGTAGGATTTATCTACATGGTGAATTGCCAATCTCCCATTTTAAATATAGATTACATAGTGAACTTGCTCAAACTCATGTATCATTAGAATTGTTGTTCTCTGATAAACTACATTCCACGCATATTTCCCCATTTTTAGTGTGCCTGATTCCAGCAAATCTTATCTACATGATATGATAATTATCAATCTGTACAAGATATAATCTTCCCTAGACTCATAGATACAATTCAACTAGAAAAGAATTCTCAATTTGCACATCTAGAGAACCAACACGCTCCAGTTTACAATTTGGCAATATACATGTTGATCTGCTCTGACTGTCCATGTATATTTTTCTTTATTCACCTATGTCCCTCTATATTGAAGTATTTTTGCTTTTAATCTCAACAGTTACAAGTAGTAACTGAAAACCAAAAACATTAAAAAGGTGTTGCTTTTCTCCTTGGACTAATTAGTAAAAAAAATTCAATATTAAAATGTGGTAGAAACCTGTTAGGATTATAACCACTCTGAGAGGAAAAATTACATACCATTACTGCATTTGTAGGAGTCCTTCCTCTTCTCCCAGTCTACAAAACAAGATTTTATAAAGCAAGCGTTATCGCTCTCTGAGGAAGCAAAACCACTGTCAATCACAGGAAGCTGTGTACACCTAGTTTTTTCTTTCCATTTTAAGGGATTTTTGTCAGCTCAAGTCCCTGTCTGGTGTCTCACTTGACAGTCTCCCACCTTAGGAGGCCTAGTCTCAGAAAACCAGCAGAATCGGTCCTCAAAAACTGAACAGAATTAGAACACATACACATATCTGCACATAGGAAAGGGAGGCAGGGAAAGCAGAAGGATGAAGACAAATCTGATATACATAATTTGCCCTTGTTGTACGTCCCATCCTTTTCCATCTGTATTAAAAAAATATCTGTACAACAGGCAGCAGCATGTCAGTATAAGGAAGTGGATTCTCCTTTAGTGTCATCTTGGAAAATACATCCAAAGCAGACCTATCTTATAGAAGGCCATCTAGAAGCTGTCATATCAAGAAAGACTTTTGGTGGGTAGTCAAAAGCAATTTGGGTTTATTCCCACTCTTTCTTCTTGTTTAGTAAACACTACCACCAAGAATTCAAAAGTTGGAGTGTTCCAGAGTGTCTTCTTTTAATAAGAACACTGAACGTATCATTAATGTTTAGCTAATCACAAATCCTTGCTTTATCTATGAAAACTAAATCTTTCCAAAACATTTTGTCTACTTTAAATCAAACTTACTAGCTTTGATCATTTAAGCCAGAAAGGAGATAAACCACATTCACCCTTGTCTATAGACCAACAAAGAGACACCTGACACACTTGCATCTTGAGAACATCAAGATCTGAAAGACTATAAAAAATTGTGAAGTGCAAGATGTTTCTTATAAATCTTTTTAAAAAGGTCCCCAAATTGACACAAAACAAACAGAAAAGGTGTTTTTTTCTGACACACTCCAAACATTTTGCCATTCTGGAAAAGAAAAAAAAAATTCAGCGGACACTGAATGCTAATGCCTCCATGACAAGACTCATTTGACAGGAATCACTGAACAATACTGGACTTCCAATGGAAAGAATTCAAGTAAAGAAAAAAGTTGTGCTAACAGACAAGTAATCCAAGTATTTCTGTCCACAGAAATTCCTGGTGTACAGATGAAATAAAACCTAGAGACAGCTTGAGCTCAGCATGACTAGATCTTTAACAAATGCTAGAAGAACACTGAACTGCTGTTGCTACACTTCTTGTTTGACTGAACAGCTTTTATCTTAACATACCTAATAACCATGCAAACTGCTATTTGTCAGCCTAAATCTACTACTGTTACACCTGGCTGTCAGGTAACCATGCCATTTTAGAAAGAATTCAGCCTTAGTCATATGGGTATGACAATAACTTTCAAACCATAACCTAACTATAAAACAAAAGTATATCTTCCTGAAGGACAGTCAAAAGACCATAAAGCCATCTCAGTTACCAAGAAAAGGGTATTAGCTCTGTACCCTATTAGTCTCTTCAGTCAGCAGCCATTTTACAAGCTGAGTAATGTAAAAAGGAAATTACACAAATCTACGTACTTCTTTAAGAAGAAATTGTCATTTAGGAATCATAGTAAACTAGAACATGCTTCAAAACTAAAATAGATTAAAAAAAACAACCATTACCACTTAATATGTTCATTTATTTTATCCCTCACATCAGGTGAAATAATCAGGATGGAGCCAAAAGCAGAAACAAATCGCAACAGAAAGTTGACCAAAGAAAGTGGCTACTACTTAAGGCCAGAGAACGACCAAACCAGAACAAGTTTCCAGAGTCAAAAGAGAATGCAATCACCATCCAGTACTAAAGCACGAGCAAGTCCTAAGGCAGTGGTATTTAGGCTGCTTCAAATCTATTGTTTCACCAAAAAAGGCAGCCAACCAGTATTTTTCAGAGAACCACTACTTAGGTATCAAATAAGCACAATCAAAATGCTGATGGGATCCCCAAAAGCCAAGGCTGAGCCAAACCAAAAAGGTTAGAATTGGTTCACTGTGGGCCTACAATGCTGAATGTTCATGAAGCTTACTTCACACTTCTATAAAATGACCACAACAGCTGCAACAGTACATTGTCAGTTTTGCCAGCATTCTCTGATGAAAGGAAAACAAATACCTTGGCCACTGCAGAACAAGAGTTGCTGACACAGAGATTCTGTACAAGGACATCTTTCCGCAGATTAAACGTTCAGTATTAGTTTCAGGACATTAATTAAGAGGAATGCCTTTCTGCCAACATAGATCACCTAGAAGTTAGGCTTTTACTCTCCCATTTAGAAATAAAACCATGAAGAAACAGGTGAAGTTTGGAATGCATCTCTGTCTCCAAGTACAGACGGCTGTGGTTTCTGCTGCATTGTACATACGACAAGAGAGAAATGCAGCAACGGCAAAGATGGAAACAGCCTGGAGCCCAAATGTAACACTTGGCTTGAGCAATGAGAGAAGCCTGAGCACGAGACTGTTCAAAAAGCAGCACATCTTGCAAAGTAAATGATCTGCACTGGAGTTTAATGCTGCATTAACCACACCAAGTAAAAAGGCAGCTGCTAGGGTCCATTCCACAAACTGGAAGGAAGAGTAAGGACAAATCCTCATTGGCCTCTGCATTTGAACACCTGAACATCACTTTTTCTTTGCCTGAAATAATTCTTGAGAAGGCTTTGTTTCCCTTATTCTCCTTTTTCAGTACAGCTTCTCAAAGAACAAAGAGATAGACATACATAAAGCAGAATGACAGATCAAAGATTCAGTATTTCCCAGGAGGGGCTGGATTAAGATGAAACCTGGCTACATATTTACTTACACAAACACACTCTGCTCCTGTGATTGACAGTGATGTTGCCACATCGAATCTATCACACTTGTACCCTTCAAGGGAGGTAGCACTGTCATGACTAGAAATACAGAGTTTTGCAGCATGGGAGAAGATGGAACGTACAACAGTGGTTGAATCTTTTAAATTTTACCTTTATCTGGAAATGCAACTGTTACCTTTCACAGGTTACTTATTTTGTCATTTTTGCTTTACTTTGGCCTGCCTTAAAAACAACTATGAGAACTGCTTTTCCTCTTCACTGTAAATTGGAATTAAAGCTAATAGAACAGCATTGTTTCAATACTGATGCCACTGCCTTTGAGAGGCAGCATTCACAAAAATCACAACTATGATGAACTTAATAAAATTTTTACATTTAAGTTTATTTGGGAAATAAAAACAGCATGTGAAAATATGCATATTCTGGATCCTTACTAGATACTGCTATAACTCAGTTGTACAATTGAAATTCAGGAATAAGAGGAAATGTCATAAGTGAAAATTGTGCACGAATCCCAAATGTTCCATCAGAAATCATAAAATAAATATTAAAGTAAAACAATACGCACACATACATGCAACGCAGTTTCACAGAGCTGGTAATTTCTGGTACAACCCCTTAGTGTGTGTAGGAATGCTGTTTGGTAAAACTCTCATACCTGATTAAGTTAATGTGATTATTGAAACCTCTGCTAAGGCTCCGGGCAGGCATTTGGTCCAACCAAAGCACAGGCTGGTCAGGGTCAGCTATCCTACAAAGACAAAAGACATCAACATTGACACACATTTAAATCCATGTAATATTTCTAACAGAGCTTTATTCACAGACAGAACAGTTTTAGGCAAAAACTGGAATTCAGGATTACGAAAAGAACTTTCCCTGAACCATAGGGTTTTTTCTTATAAAAGCAATACAACTCAAACATTTGATGCTTCTGGAGTTGAAACTGTTAGTTTTTATTTGCCTTAGCTGCAATGAATCCTATAGTCTCTCACAGCTTTGCTTCAACTGGAAAATGCTATTCTGATTTTTTGTCTCCTTTATAGAAGAAGAAAAATTGAGCATTTTAGGAAATGCACTCCTTGAACCTCCATCATCCTTTTCTTTTATCAGAACTTTTCTAGTTACAGAAATGGCAGGAAGTGTTCATTTTCTTCTCCATGACTGCAGCCATTTGGTTAGCTGGAGCACTAATCGTTATGAGAACCAATCCAGGCTTGCTCTCTGTCCTCTGTGACCATTACCTTCGCCATTTCACAGCAATATCAAACATATCTCTCCACTGCATCAGCCTGGTTTTCCCATTCATCCGAACTTTGGAGTTTGCCCAAGTCCGCTGCACAGCTTGCATTACTTCTAGGGTGGCTAATCCCATTGCTGAGGTGAGGCAGGAGGACAGAGGTACCAACAACAGAAACAGAAAACCAATTAGAGCCAAATACTCAGTGTTGCACAGACAGAAAAAACGAAGCATGAAAGCAGTGTATTTACAGGAAAGGAATGGACAACATCAAAAAGTCCGGGATATCCTGATTTCCAGTGCCCAGCTAGGTCAAGAAAATGCTGACCTAATGATTATTTTAAACTTTCTATCTGATTTGAAAGAAACAGAGCATAAAACTAATTTGCAGATAGAAAAGATATAGCATTCAATTATCACACTGACTTCCCTGCCCACCTCCCCCCAAAATTTACAGAACATTTCCAGTATACCTCTATGTATCCTTTTATTTGGAAGAAATCCTGATGTCTCATACTGCATCATGGAACCCAGATGATCAGCTACACATATGAGTTCTTGCACATCAGGCTTATAGCTTTCAAAATTCTGAAATAACACATCTCTTACAGAGGAGAAAAACATGCATCAGACATAGCTTGGCTATAAAAGTCCTGAAAGCATTTGGCAAGCAAATCTGTTTTACAAATCAATACCATTTGTGTGAGAAACACTTAAACATAGGATGAAGAACACTCATTCCTCCTCCAGTCCACTGAACATACATCATATGTTGCAGTTACATCCAATATCTGAAATGTATTCAGTCTTACTGAATTCAATGGGAGACCCCCCAATTTAAAATAGGCTTTAAAAAAGAAACATTCTTACTTTATATGTGGCTGTAACCCTGGCTGTTCTTCATAATTTTCTATAAGAAAAGGAAGATTTTTGGCCCAGTGATCCTTGAAATTTCCAGGAAGATCTATATCAGTATTATACTCTGTAAGAGGGGTATCCAAATGTGCATGCAAATATCTAGAATACTCTGGAGGAAAGAAATAAAATTAAATACTGTTTGCATAATCAGTTTACTTATGCCATTACACAAAAACAGTAACCAGGTTATATGCTTGTCAGTTAAACAACATGACTTAAATAAGTCATTATTTTTAGATAATATAATTTTTCTATTAGCCAATTTCCAAGATAGAAATAAGTATTTTTCAACTAAGTATCACAACAGTCTATGTTTATATAGAAATGTATATTCATTCTTGGACATAGCTTCTAACTGTATGAACAATAAGAATCAGCGTACTTTTTTCTTAACATACATACTCAACAGTGCCCGTGAGAATGTACACTGGTTTCTCTAGAAACACCATAACTACAAGTATGCTTGCACTTTCAGGGTCCTTGAAGCATTTAATAAAATTAAAAAAAAACCAATTCAAACTTACCTCTGAGGTATTTCACTTTCAGATATTCTGGACTGGCCTTCTGTCCTGGTAGAGGATCATTTAACATAACTTTGGTCTGAGCTTTTATGCCTTCATAAAACTGTCCCATTGCAACATGGCTGAGACCCTTCATGTACTGGCACACTTCATTGTATGGTTCTAGCTGTAGACATCTCTAGGAGATAAAAGGAACAAAGCACCCATAAATCAAGAGACAGAAAGAGTATCTTCAAATAATCCAACCTGTGTGGCCAGAAGACATGTGAAAAGATTTATTGATTATTAAGATCGATCAGAATCTTCTTTCAAGTGCTGCTGAGCACTTAAACTGCTATCAAATGTAAGAAAAAATATTTTCAGCTTTATCAAAGGGGAAAAAACATGAAAACCCAAACCTTGTCAATGCAAATATACTTTGCACACTTTGCTCTAACAATATTAGCTCAACATTAGCTGGGTGAAATTAGGCAAAAGATACTCCTGACAATATAAGAAATCATTCTGGGTTAGTTATATAGATATATATCTTCTCTGTCATTTCCCCCATTCATCTCTTTACCACTTCATGCACTAGTACACTTTTATGTTAGTCAGCTATTTACTGTATGTTAAACACAGCAAATTCCTGTTTATGATTCAGAAATGAATGCTCCAATTCTTCCAGCAATTACACGTCTTGAGAAGAGCACCTCCATCTCAGAAGTTGAAGTACCTTTTCAATTACATCTACAAACTGGGTCATAGAAGGTAAATATGTAATAATGCACATAAAGTGTTCTCCTTGGGATACACACAGACTCATTTGGAAAGGGATCTTATTTCATTCCTTGTTTTAAGAATATGGGCATACAAATAACATCTGCCTTTTTTTATTCTGTCTACGAAATAAGGCAATTATTTAATGCCAGCACAGATAGGCAAGATTTTTGCAACAGAAAAATTTTTGCAAGCACAATGAATCAGAACATATGCTGAATTTTTCAGAAGAAAAATTTCTAAAAAAATAGATAAATTTCTAAAAAAACTAGATAAACATTGTAACTTATTTTCAGCTGAAAAGTACAGACTAATACATTTTATCTTTCATCCAATATGAAAAAACTTTAAGTTTCAAGTCAAAGTATCAGCAAGAACACAATTACCAGTTTAAAAAGAAAAATAAAATATTTCAGACAGAGCTTGGTTTTACAAACACATAAAACAGTTAAAGAAGCCACCTTAGTCTTAGCAAAATTACATTTTTAATTACAAACTGTGAAGCTTTATCTTTTAAGACAGACTTCAGAAAAAATACTTCTAGTTCAAATGCACACACACTCAGAATGAAAATTGTCCATTTTATTTGAAATTTGTCCATTATATTGCACTTGTTGAATACAAGACCTCGTTAAAACATTTACATTTTGTGTTTACTTAGGGCCTACTTACCTTAAAATTCTTTAGTGCTTCATCTAAGCTACCATGATGATAAAGCATCATTCCTTTGAGCTGTAATGTCTGAACATGATTTTGATTCAGCAGTAAAGCCTTCTGGAAGCTCTCTGTAGCAGCATCAAAGTTGCCAAGCTCTCTAGGTGATTCCAGAACATGAAAAATACAGAAGGCAACAGTGACTAAAAGATTACCTGTTAAAAGTGACTTTAAGGTGTCCAAAGGGGATATAACTGAAGAGAAACACAGTACCAAACCAAAATTTCTATAACAAAAGCAGTAATTTTGCAACTATTCTTCTGTGGTGATAACAGAACAGCCGCACAGAGTTTGTTGCTCCCAGAAATACATACTCTGAAACACAACCCCACAAGACCACAGATGTTCACAATCCTCAGCAGACATTAAAAGTGTAAAAACACATACCTAAGGTATCTCTTCAGAAACTAAAGTAACTAAAACTTACACGCAAAGGGTTCTTGGAAAAAATTATCTTTGAGAGGTCTTTTTAAGTACAAATACATTCCTAAAAATTTACCAATTACTTAAATGCTGAGTAAGAAGAAAGCATATGGTGTTTGAAAACTGAAACTAACTAAAAATTTATTGACTGGAGTTACTCCATGTGCAAGACAGCTGTACATGTAAGCAAACAGTAAAACAGTCACACAGAAACTGTCATGACAAAACTAAAATAGAAATAGTATACAATTTAATTTATCATAATTTTTTAATTCAGTAATTCAAACAAGAGCAACTCTAGAAAAACAAACAGGATTTACTAGTTTTAAATACATTTCTGAAAAAGAACTTTTAGCAGAATAGTAATTAACCACAGCTCTTTAGTTTCAAATAAATGCAGAAACACCAAAGCCACTACATTTAAAGCAGGATTTAATCAGCTATAGCTCATGTTGTATCAACCTCTTCCATCATTTAAAAATCATTCTGCATACCTAAAACACATCTGCATTACTAAAACACATCTACTAAAACACATAAAAACTGCCATTTAACTAACCTTTGAGTCTGGAAGACTCAATTGATACCAGAGACTAAATTAAAAATACAAAGCAAACATAGAAACTATTTATATTAGACATACCCTGACATAGCCATATCAGCTGCTGGAGCTCATCAAATATCACATTTGTGAACCAAATACCACATTTGGTTCTGCACAATTTTGTTATAAATGTATAAAACTTAGAGTGCATTTTAAAGAACACAAGCAGATTAAAAAAGTCACTTTAAAACTACTTCTGAATATGAGTACCTGTAGGCTTGTCCCAGACTTTTATATGCATCTATGAAGTCTGCTTTCTGCTTCAGAGCTTCTTTGAAGGATTCAATGGCTTCCTACAGAAAGGGACCAACAGAAAAACTTGTAACTTACTACATTCATTAAATTTCAGCATCCTCAGTAGTTACTAGCTATGGAATTTACAGTTATAGATCAAAAGCTTTGAAAGGAACAAACAAGGCGTGAATTTATTACAAAATCTATAGAGTAAAAATTATTACATAATAAATGAAATACTGAAACATTCTTTTCAGTACTGACAGATTTAGCTGAAATTCTTTTGTCTAATATGCAGTGGGAATGAGCAATTCGTTTAGTATTTATTTAATAGAGTTCAGAGATGAAATCCCTTTAGAGTTTGCTTTCAGAGTGCAGTCCCAAAAGCAAAGCAGTCTCCTTACAGTCTTCCTTCTTCATTCATAATGCACCTCTTAAGTTTTGGAGGCCAAAAGACTCCTTCAAATCTGCACTCTGCCTTTAATTGTCTTATTGGATTCTTTGTTATTTCCTCAGTCGGAAACATTCTCTTTAGGGATTACAGAGTAAGTGATCATCTTCACACAATAGCATGTACTGTTGGTATTACTGCTATTGCTGTTGTAAGGAATACAATGTAATAAAAACAAAAGCTAACAAAATAAGCATGTGGTTAAAGACATATTCCTCTTCAAAGAATCTAATTAAGAACTCAGCTTTTTAAACTAGTACAGCTACACAAACTGGAATATTCAACACTGAGACTTAGAATTAAGGATATAATGATCAACTACTTTATATTAATAAGGAATGCCTGAACAGTGTCTTGAATTTCAGTGCAATAAATTAGATGCTGTAAGGAAAATTACTGGTATCTTTAGTCAATTTAGAAATTCTTACTTAGAAAAACTATCAAATATATTCTGAGCACTACAATGTGCACAAAAATACCCTTTAAAAGAAAAGTAGGACAATCATCTACAACTATGGATAGGCTCATAACCTCTCAAAAAGTTTTAAAACCAAGATCATTATTCCCAAAAACCCAAAATTTGAGTGATTCAAATAAATCTTGTCACTCAGAAATGAACACAGCCACCCTCAACCCAAATTTCAATTTTCAACAAGCCTTATAAAACCTAACAGATGGCATAGCTCTCCTTTAAAAGGCAGCCTGAATCTGACTGGAAGCTAAGGTATATCTGGGGATGAAAAACCACTCAGTGACAAGCTCTCTGAACATGAACATCAGAGCGGGAAGATGCTTCCTCTGAGCAAAGATATTGCGGGGAAGGAGGTGGTAGTGCAGAAATGTGTTGACCTGTATATCAGAAAGAAGAAAACTTTGCTTCTATTCTGCTAACTGAGACAGCATTTATTTCTGTCAGCTGTACTTTCACCATCACTTTTTGGGGTCTCTGTTGCCTACAACAAAAAACAGAAATCCAGACTATTATTTGCAATTACCTCTTCTTACTGCAAGAAGATATAGACAATAAAAGTTCAATGACAGTCTGATGTTCTCAAAGCATACAGTGAGACTGTGGAAAAAAATACCCACCTCACTAAAGAAGTGAGTAAGTGGACTGCAAAAAAAAAAAAAGATATTAAAAAAAATAGTGCTTGCCTGTGAAAGATAGTGGGCTGAAACTCAGGAGTCCTGGGTTGTCTCCAGATTTTGCATACCACCCTTAACAAACCCCAAGCTGTTATCAGAGGTTTAAAAAAAAAAAGACAGCTTCCACTGTTGGAATTCAGGAATCACATAATTGCATCTTGATTTTTCAAACTGAGGATTTCAGATAACTTGTCTAATTACTCTCCCCTCCAGAAAACGGCAGCAGTACCTCTAAATACTTTACAAACATGAAACAGGGGCAATATGTACTACAGCTAAAACAGAGAGAAGTTTTGAGTCAAAAACCGGTGAAAACTTAAAGACATGGGATGAACTTACTTCCCTGCTGATTTTGGAAACTGAAGGAGCAAGTATGTTCCCTCAAGTTGGATATCAGCCTTCCAGAAACAACATACAACTGAAATAAACATGCATAAATGCAAGGCTCTACCAGCACTTTCTGTGATTACTCCCTAGCTCATTCAAGGAAGAGTTTAAAATTATTTTCCTCTTCATCCCTCTACCCTTCCCAAAAACTAGGAAATCTCCATTTCATTTTGAAATTTTTGACCGTCATTGTACAAATACTAGCAGAGGTGCTAAATACAAATATCTTTCAAAGCACTCCTTAATCCTGTCTGTTATCACTGACCTAATAAGATTCAACAAGACCTACACTATTTACATATCATATCATGGAATCTTTTTATTTAGCTTGTACTCTTTAGTTAGAAATCTTCCTTATGTGAGAGAAAATAAATATATCAACATCAATGATATTTCTACTATTTTATGAAAACAACTTCAAATAAAGGGTATTGTTCTATATGAACTAGTGTTTAACACAGTTTTACCTTCAAAAGTCCTCTGTGAAAGAAGGTCAAGCCTTTATAAAGCATAGCTATAGGCTGATTTTTGTTCAGTTCCAGTGAGCGCTGAAAATCTTCATGGGCTGTTGCATAATCCTATGATAAAGAAGATTTCAGATCACACAGAAAACACCATACAAATAAAGTAGAATATGTACTTTTATTTCCATAAAAGTAAACTACAGAATTTTGTTTAATATATGAAGTCAGTCTCAGGGCTAAGCAGCAATGATTATCAACTACCAATCAGAACATCAAAGAATGCACAAAACACTTCCAACTTTTACAGGAAGTGCTGTATAAAACATAGTAAAGTAAATGGAAAAATAGCTGGAAGCAAATGGAAGCAAACACGAAAATCAGAAGAATCAAGTAGGAAATCAGCTATCTAGTATTCACACAGTCTTTGAAGATAAAGCTACTTGCTCTATATTAAAGCTTTAAGAATGACACACACAGATCACATAGCAAAATGAGATGTTAGCATTTTTGCAGGGTTTTTTTGTTTATTATGAGAAGTGTTTTTTCTTAAGTATATAGAAGACTTACTGCCTTGGCCATAAGTATCTTCCTTTTTAGACTGGTGTTTATCAATACTAATTAAATGCAGCTGCAGGTTATAAATCAAGTCAAAATCTTTATCCACATCCTACTCCTCAAACACAAAAGAATCTGAGGTGTGCATGCAAGGTACTGTCCTCTGATTCTCTGCATTACATAGATTTGCAAATGAAATACTTAGAGAATACCTCTGAACTGTCAGAAAGCCAGCTACAGGACAATCAGGGCTTTTGTTATTGTATTGGCTTGGGGTTTTTTAACTAAAGAGGAAAGAAGTTCTAGAACAAAAGTAACAACTAGCATAGAAGTGAATAAAATAATGAACAACATTCCTAACAACCAAAGCCAAAGAGAATCCCCAAAATCCACTAACCTCAGATATGAAGTAAAGGGTACCTCTGTGCCTGTAGAGCCTTGCTGATGGTTGTAGCTGAATTGCTTTGGTGAGATCTGATAATGCTTCACTGATTCGTCCTAGTGGGGACAATATCTAAGAGTATAAAACCAAAACACAGATTAGAGCAGACAGACTGAATAAATTTGTTTCAGAAATATGAAGATTATTCTTTTCCGTGTTCAGCTTTAACAGAGTAATTGTATTTGCCAAAACAGGCTGGAAAGTTCCACTATAAATTTCAGTAATTATGGCTTCTAAACCCCTATGAAAGAGTAAATCTGAAAGAATTTTTCTCAAAACTATCAGTGTACATGAACATCACCACATTTGCAGATATCCCGTATTCCAAACTAAAACCAAGTTGGTCAAAGCAAAATACTCAGTTTCAAGCTATTTCAATATATTCAAATGAAAATGTAATTAAAGTATTCTGCTAAGCCTTATTTGAAAAGAACATTCCCCCAGTGGAAAATGGTCCATTTCCAATTATGTGAATGCCTTTCATATTTTAAGATCAAGGTTCACAAATATACTAAGAGATCACTAAAAACATTAAAACTGTGAATATTATGGCAGCTATCATTATACAGTAAGCTGACTTAAATATTTATACTTTTGGTTTGTCTACAAAGCTGCTTCTTAACATTCATTTTCTGAAATTTAGTTTGCAAAAAAACCTAGATTTTCAAAATAAAAAAATGTATGTGGGTTGGAATAATTTTTAAATGACATGCACAAATATAAACGCAAAACATTTCCTTTTTTAAAAATTTGGTATTTTCACAACTAGTAGTCACAGTAGATTTACTAAGGTGAGAGAAGGTGCAAACAGTAAGGTTCAAGGGATATTTTGATTCATTTTATTAAAAAAAAAAACCTAAACACAAATGATCTTGTTATATAGTATGTCAAAAATTGAACACTTACACATAATATATGTCATTCCACTGACTAGAGTAACTCTATATGGTCTATGTTTTATTTTAAAACTAAATATTCCACAAATTACACTGTTTGAGAGGAAATCTGTATATTTTAAAAGAAAGGAGAACAGAACACCAAGCTTTAGCCATTACATCAGTTAAGGTACAATCGGAAACACGGTATAATTGCAACTTCTCCAGAAGTCTGAAAAGACAAAGAAATGCTCACTTCTGCTCGCTGTTCAAACACTTCAGGATGATCTGGTTCTAGACTAATCACTCTACTGAGCTCAAACAGAGCAAGTTCAGCATTTTTCATATCCTGAAAAGGAGGAAAAATAAACAAGGTGAAGAACTGTGCATACCTAGACAAATAAACTCTCAAGATGGAGGACAACTAGCTTGGCTAAGTGCCTGAAAGTGTAACAGTTTATATTAAAAGCTCTTCACACCTTTGCTAAAAACATCAAGATCCATTATTCTGCAAAGAGCTGGAAAAAACCCCACCTGTCTGCTATAAACAACAAAACTAAACTTTCTTTGTACATATCATCTTTGTGTTGTACCTCTAATAATTTATTAATATAACTCTGTGAATAAATATTAGATGTATAGCTCCAGAGTACCTTGCTTGGCAGCAAAGCTGGTTCAAGCTCCCACATGGACTTCAACACACAGGTGCACTCACACCCACCACTGCTGTCATCAGCACTGTCTGCAACTTAAGCCTAGTAGTACTGAAAAATAGGGTGATGCCAACAGCATCTTGCCTATCTAAAATTTTAAACTGTCCTCAATGAAGTAGTTACTTAATTAATAGGATGGAAGTAGCTACTTAATTAGAAAAAAAAAATCAAAGTAATTACATAGCATGTTCTGTATTAGATTTCATTGATCTTTTTCTTCTTTCTCAAAGCAAAGAAATTTTGTGTTTAATATCTTTGTGTCTTGAAGGTGTCACTCAAAACCTTTTATGAAGTGAAGCTGTATCAACACCTAGCTAAACTGAGAAAACAAACTTATGCTGATGTTAAAAACAGGCAAATATGAGTGACTTCAAGCTCTTGTCAGCACCCCTAGATAATTAAACACTCTGTACAAAGAAAATTTTCAAGGAGTTATTCAATTATTCATTCTTCTAGAACTCTAGCAACCATTCAATCATGATTCAAACGGCCACAAAGTTCTACAAGGACTACAGCCTACTCATAAATTTCTTTCTGCTCAAGAAATTATTTGAGCAGTAAGTATTACAACTAAGTAATTTAACTTTGATTTATATTAACAAATTCAAAGGGATATACTTTTCAAGAGGCATAAGAAATTAAAAAGCAATGTGAAATCTACTGTACTGGAAGAGCTGACAATGTTCCCAGGTTGCAAAAGACTTTTTCATTTCCAAATACAGCTCAGATACGGAGATGAATTCAGTGGGACTTCATAAACCTGTCTCTCAGAGGCAAGACACTGCCTGTTATCTTAAGAGGCAACTCTTTCAAGAAGCTGTGGCTCACAGCCTTACTATCTACCACTCACAACAGTGCCTTATCTTCTCCTTTGGCACACTTATGTCATGCAGCTTTACTTCCACAGTCTCACAAAGCAAACATACCCATGACTTGAGCAGTATCATCTGCTAGATCTCTCTATGTTATACACTGCACCAGCCAAGGGACAGACTCTTCATGGAAGGAGTACAGCACAAACAATTTGGGGTGTACTTAATATGCTCTTATCAGTCTAGTTATTCCTGTAACAGGCTTTCTCATAGTTCAGACTCAAATAATTCAGTTGGGTATTGATTAAAAAAATTATCTACTCACATGTAGTCCTTTTTTTCCATATGCTATCCCTCGTCCATAAATTGCACTAACCAGGTCTGGTTCTTCCTGTTAAACAAATAAAATAGTAATTTGTGGTGTGGGTTTTTTGGTTTCTTCAATATGCATTTAATTTTAGCTGATCTAAAGTAGTAAGCAATGAACAATCACAGCTGTCAGGCAAAGAAATTTATTGGATTACAGTCCATACTTTCATATGCTCACAACTTCCAATTCAATTTAATGGAATTGTTCTGGAGTATTTGTCTGGTAAAAAAGCCAAACAGAAAGTAGTTCTCGTGCCAGTGACTACCTACCAGAAGCTATTACCCAGTGTACATTACAATACACAGTATTCATTAGAATACTCTGTTACTCAATCCATTAGTTGTAACCTTACTGGTAATTATGTAACTTATTCTGTCTCATGTCACTGAACTGATCTGAAACATACCATTCGGCCACTGAAAGCTTATTTTGTATGCAATTTAAATTTGAGATTTAAAATTTGGAAGCAAGATATTGTGACATCCTGATGAAATTTATATTCGGAGAGCAACTAAAACCAGAGGTATTCTACCAAAATAGTTCTGAAAAATTCAAACCAACTTTCCTTGAGTTAGATTTAATTTTGTGACTTTCCTACTTGGGCAATTAGAGAGGATGCACCCTACATAGTGACTTCTTGTTTGATGTCATTTACTCCAACCACAGTTCCCAATACAAATTTCAAGAACTACACAGCAAAACTGTTTTGTCAACACAACAATCAGTTGTGCCTATACAATCAGTTTCCCTGAAAACCAGTCAGGAATTGCCAGCTTCACACGTGCAAGGAACACAGCTGTGCCAAAAAAGGTTGTAGCACAGGCCTGGTCTTTTTTAATTGGGACATCTGCCAAGAAACAAAACAAACTCTGCCGTGGACAAAACAACAGAATACATGGCATATCAATGCTGGCAGCTTGCCAGACTCAGCTGATTCCAAGTTTATGCTTGGCTACATCAACAGCAGGTAACTTCCTACTTTTAATACCATGGCTAACCAAGGCTGTTTCATTTAGTTAAATGTTTTAATGCTCACTTTATAAGTATTTAAAATTGCCTTTTTGAAAACAGAGTGAACAATCATGATTACTTTACAGCCTTTCAGGCATACCATAAGCATGGCATTAAAGCATATTTTAAACTGAGATGTGGGCATTGCAGAAGGATTCTGTCACATAAACACTTCTCCCAGTATCTTCCTACAGTTGTGTATCTTGCTTATCTTCACCTGTATTAAGTTTCCTTCTGAATAAAGACAGGAAACAATATGTAAATCCAGTGGTTTTGGAAGCAGGAATTCTCATTAGGGTAAAAAAAATCCTCACATTAAAATAAATCAAAGACACATATCACTAAAAACTTGTATCAACCAAATAAAAATAAAAGCAGCCAAAACCCCAAACATACTTGTCCTCAGATAAATTCCCTGGAATAATTCCATTAAATTGCCACACTTCCAGTCATTTTAAGAACAAGCCATATGACACTTAAAAAAATACATGCTATTATTTGCAGTATTGCTTTCAGCTTGCATTTGTGTACTTTAAACAGTTTAAATAAAAAAATATGTCCATGCTTCAGATGTTCCAGGTTTTTAGACATAAAAATGTAGTATTTTGAAATCATCTTTAGCTGAAGCTTATAAATTGTTGGGGCTGGTTTTGTTTTAAATGTGACTACCTCCTACTTAACTACGGAAGATTCTGAATTGTTTATTTTTGTCAGGAAAAACATCCACAATATAAGTATTAGTTATATATTGAACTAATCAAATTCTTACTGTTGAAAAAGGACAAAGCCAGCGTACAAAATCATTTATCATTGTGAAAGCAATGTGTTACTTGCCACTAGCAATAAATTATCTCTGTCAGGGCTTTTTTTCTGATGTTACTGGCAACATGCTGTCACCCATGAAAGTCTGCTTTAAAATATCTCATCCTACACAACAAGCAGACAATCTAAGAAACTTCAGCCCTGCAGAGGTCAGGCCTCTGAAAACACGTGCTTTTTTGGTCAAAGTGCCATAAAAACTTTATGCCTACAGATGAGAAAAATACTCACCGAATAACCAAGATACTGATCACCCAGTTCTAACAGTATGCTTACGTTTGGATGGAAAAGAAAATGAACAAACAGTAGAATAATTACTCTCATTTTAAAATCCTTAATTTAATATTTCTTTTATTAAAAGCCACATGTTGCAATGAATATTTTCATTAAGTTATTTCTGGGGTCCAAGCAGAAAACTTACCTGCAGCATTGTTGAAAAATGTCGTATAGCTTCATCATACAAGCCGTTGCCAATCAACACGTAAGCAATTGCTAACAAAACATTAAAAATGTAAATAAAACGGGAAAAATCTGACTTTTAAAAAATATTAAATACTATCAAATTGTAAAATGTTTAAGTTCCTACACTGCAGTGAAGATTAAAATTGTCAGAGGATTCCTGAATGGCCACCAAAATGACATTACTTCACTCAGCCATTACCTAGCATTTGTTAATTACTCAATTCATACTGTGCTCTTCAGAACTGTTTGGGGTTTTGTGATCTGTTTGTGGGTTTTTCCTCTCCTTTTTACAAGTTGTTCAGGAAAGGGCCCATGTTTGCTTCTCAAACACTTAGGATCAGAAAAGTTACTATGATCCCAATACAACAGCCCTGGATGCTTTCTGAATTAGAAGCGCCATCTGGCTATCACTAACTTTTTTTGACCATTTGATTAGGGAACTTCTATTTGTTTGTACACATATTGCTAAACTTTATTAGTTCACAATAAGGTTTTCCTTCATTCGAATTACCTAGAAATACCTCAACTAAACTGATTTCATTATTTATAAAATAGAAACTGAAAAACAACTGAGTCTTTACCCATGTTATAATTACGAAAAGCTTTCAGGTTCTTGTGCATCCCCCCATTTTGAAGTAGAAGCCAAATGTTTGAAAAAGAAACAGACCATTAGAAATATATTCCTGTAATCTCCACAAGATATAAAAACACAGTCAAATCACAAGACTGGAAAGCTGTAGTATTGCTTGCATGACTGAAATTCAGTTCTGACAGCTGAATATCTCAAGACTGTTTCATTTTGCATGCTTTAATCTCCCACAGTTCTTAACTCTGAACTAAGCTCTGTCTACACTGCCAACAAAATCCAGTACCTTGAAGACCACAGCTATTAAAGTTAGAGAGAACTTTTCCCCAGGCAGTTTGTTCCAACAGCTGGCAGTGGAACTACAAGCAGATTTCACCTTTCCCCTCTTAAAATGAATTTAGCAAAGGAAGAGGCACCTCTCAGGTTAATTATTTATTCAAACATGAGAAGAGACAAGTAAGTCAGTTAAAGCAAAGGCATTATTAATAGGACACAGACACTTATCTTTGTGGCAGGCAGAGCCACATTGTTTTGGCAGTGTTGCTAAGCACAGTTCATTAAAAAAGGAAAACAGTTAAATAAGAGAAAGAGAACAGAAAGATAAATAAGAAATGTGTTTAATCCAGAGCTTGTCTCAAACTCAGAGCACTCCTACTATGAAGAAGGAAATATTTATGTGCTATGTAAGCTTTGTCCTCAATACATAAAAAGCTTCGCTTGGCACAAATACATAGTATTGCCAAGAAAACGGAAAAAAACGGGCAGGGGAAGGACAGGATGAAGAGCTTCTTCAAGACTATACAGTTATTAGTAGCATCTTTAGGGTTCCAATTCCAGAACACAGAAAAGATGGAACATAAAGTCAACTCAATCATTCCAGTGTTAAGAAAAAATGAGGAGGGAAGATAATCAAGACTTACATTGTCACCCAGCTGCCTTGCTGATAACGACTATTTAGTTTATACAAGACACTTGGCAAAATGCCAAACTGAGCTATGAACTCTGTAAAACTCTGGCAAGTGGCTGACAGCTAGCAGCTGATACAGTACCAGCTTCTTTTAAAATTTTATCTTCTTGATTTTTTAAATCTTTAATATTACAAAAATGTAAGTATTTCATTATGAAAAAATATAATGGCTAACAATGGCCCATTACCCAAAGTATTTCAGCCTCAACATTCCTTCAGAAGGCCCCATACATTCTGTGTTACTATTCCTCAGAACAGTTAAAAGCAACATGTACAAACAAGAAGGACCAAACCAGGCTCCTCACACCACGACATCCTTGGACTAAAGTGGGTAGATAGGTGCCAGCCTACATGCCAAACACAAGGACAGAGACCTTCTAGCACAGTATTCCAACTCAACAGAACAGCTACTAGAAGTATCAGATATTTTCATCTGAATAGAAGTTTGGTATTCTTTGCAGGATTTTATGAATATAGCTAGGTAGTCTAGGAGTATGAAAAAAGATTAAGCCTCCAAATTTTCCTGGATAAATTCATGAAGGTAGAAACTAGGTAAAAAAAAAAAACTTCTTAATTATTTTAAGTTCATTAGAGGAGAATAAAATCTCCCTTTGCTCTCATATAAAACATGCTCTGCTGCCTTCCTTGACACACATCCTCAACAATCTCCTTGCCACCTTGTAATACCTCTGTTTGAAGAAGCAGTGCCAGCCTGTTTTTGAGTCCCTTGAGAAAAGTATTTCCTGTTCATTTATTAGAAATACCCCCAATTTTTTGTGCTGAGTGTGCTTTGAAAAAACTTCAAGTAGCAGCCTAGGATATAATTCAGAAAGTCTTTCTCCTGCGTTTTAAGTTTTGATGGGAGGAGTGTGGAGACAGGAAACAGATCCAAGATCTATGCTTCATAGAAAGCATATCGCATTGGTAAAATTTTCTGGATGTTTGAACAGTTTTACTCATCAATGATAACAGAAAAATGGAAACAAGAAGTAGCTGAGCCTGTTAAAAAGGACTTAATCAGAATTCTTTTTGAATATCTGCTTAAGCAGACATAGTGAGGAATTCTAGTGAAGAAAGCAGGAAAGCTTTTTAGCAACAGAGATACGTATTTGCTTTATACAACCAAACTTGCTGTATTTCCAGACTTATTAAGATCAATTTGAAGTTAATGTATCACTTCAATCATCAATTTTCAAAACATTTAGCTCTAATAATTAGCACATCATTCACCTGCACAAGCCTCATATAAAACATCTTACCCAATTCTTCATTTGTGTTGTCATTATCAGTAGCAAATGGAAATCGTTTTTGCTCTGCAAGCAACTTCGCTTGACTCTGTAAAACATCATGTTTTTAAGTGTTCAGCAAATAGCAACATAGAATTTAACAGAAAACCCATGTCTTAAATCCTTAAAACACAAAGTTAAAACTAGTGTGATTTCACTAAGATAACTGGAATCAAGTTCATTCCTAGTCTTTCACAGGGAGAATGTTCTCTTCAGTCAGATGCTGCTGGTTTCTGCTCTAACATAAGGGTAACCAAACCTCAGAAAGAACACTGTCAGCATTTTACCAGGGACTGATGTTTCTGTATTGCTTTTGTTAAGGTAAAGTTTTTAGGCCTTTTTAAGACACCTTATTTCATATGAAAGTTTATACCGGTTGCCCTATAGTTATTCCTTTGTCTCCTGCAAAGGGAACAGTACTGCAGAAGTGTAGAACACTGAAAATAAACCCTGAGGAGAGTACCACTTAATCAATATAGAAAATGCCATACTAAAGAGACTATCCTTTCAATAATGGCATTCTATCAGTTCTACACTTTGTTCAAATTGTAGCCTTATCTAGGATGTCTGTTCCCTAAACAATGCACCTATAGAAACCAATACTATCAAAGACAAGCCCCTCAGAAATGTAGAAATACTTAGCTCTGTACATTTCCACAAGTACCTTCCATAGACAGCTGTAAGCCTACCAGAGTAGTTTGTGTTAGAAAAATACAAAATGTTCATTTAAATTAATAGGTCATTCAAACTGTTTTAGGAAACAAGAAGAGGGAAAAATAACACCTCTCTCCATTTAGTTCTCTTCTTTTAATTCAACTAAATAGTCCATTTCCACTACTGTCCTCCTTTAAGGTTGTTTTGCCTGTCCAAACAAAAGTAGTCAAATTAATTATGTCCACAACACAGACATTTTGTTTATATACAAAGTGCAAAAGTTAAATGGTCAAATTCCATTGCACAGGTTTTGCCTTGTGTGCCTAATGATGAGAAAAATGCTTGGTCTGCTCAAAGAAAGCATGAATGATTAGCAAACGGATTTTACAAACCTTTTTTTTTTTCTTTTTCTGCAATTAAAGGTGATGTATGAGTTCTACATTACACTACAACACTGAAAATTGTTATTCCACCTATATCTGCACCTCTACAGTAACCAAGTGTGGCAGTTATTTCCCTTATAGAGAAAAGCCACTAGAAAAACAGCACAAAAATGAGCAGGGTTCAATAGATATAACAATAAGAAAACTAAATCTACATTGCAATCCATATGCATTAACAAACACAACATTTTTATATCACCAATGGCCTTCATGTAATATTCAGAAAATTACCTGTAACACTTAACTCTGCAGAACACTATTCTTCTATAATTGTCTTAATATTAGGAAAAACAGCACAACATTTTTACTGAAGAACAACCTTTGCCTTGGTGGATTTACGAAAATAGATCTATACATCTTTGTCTGCAGACAAGGATATAGCAAGATTCCACACTGGTATTGGAAAATAAGCCCCAAGCAGAAGAATCTCACAATACATTAGAATAATTTCCTATGGATTACTGAGCTGCATATGACAGCAAGAGAATTACCACTACCTCATCTGTTTTGTCATTACAGAGTAACAGAACTGTTGGGGTGGCAGAGAAAGTGGTTTCACATTTCCTCAACAAACTCTGAATTCAGGTACAGGTTAAACATCCTGCAACTCTACACACAAAAAAATGTCAGTCACTCTGTCTTCAAGAGACAGGAGAATTTTCATCATAGCACCATATCCCAACAGGTTTAATTCTTGTTCTCTTTAAAACAACCGTTTTGGGTTTTTTTAACAGAAATTTCTCACCAACAAATACACATTTCACTGTGTTAGAAAGAATTGCCGGTACTGTTGAACTAAATTAGAAGATCTTCTGACCAATATATGATGTAGTCTAAGGAGAATATTCAAGTTAAATAATTGGCTTAGGGGATTTGCAGTATAGTAGTTTTAATTCCAAGTGCCACCTTTGGAGAAGTTGCTTCCAGTTATAACATTGCTTACACACTCCCTCATAGCCAATAATTTCTAAAAATTTCTAAAAAGCTACTTTGTTTATTCACATGGAAATCATTTGAAGATTTTCAACACCTGTACTCTACTGGACTGAAGATGTAACATCAAACCCTTGTTCTCAAAAGCCTAGGAGAAGTGTTGCAAGAAAACCCAAACTCCAAAATAATCCTCCTGAGGTCTCTCTACCGAAAAATACTCTTCTTTTGTTAGAATATTCTTCACATACCAGGTCAGTATCACATTTAGTGAAATATGGTCTGAAGCCTCTAACTCTCATCTTTGCACAGTGTTACTTCTGTAGAGACTAGAAGTCATTACTCTGACTTTTACACGTGTTTTGTAGTAAACCTCAGGAAGCTAATCTGGGCAGAAACCAATGTGCCTCCCCCTTTTTCAGGCATATCCCCTACATCCCCAAAACCAAAAAATTAATTGGTTGATTAACTGAGGTAAAGTTTATCTCTTCAATTAGTTGACAGCCCCAAAGACTCATGACAGATTATTACAAAGTAATACTTTTACAAGCAACTTGAGTTTATTGGTACTTGAGCCTTTTGGGCAGCTATGCCTACAGATTAATAGTTAAATTTGCATTTATTTCCCTGAACTTCATTCTAAATGGTTATGCAGCTGAAGTGATCTGCAACTTCAACAATCTATTAAAATTATTTTGTACATTATATCCTTGATAACATACCAGAATTTTTTCTGTATTCAAGGAAAGTATAGATTCACAAGACGATGATCCTCCTATATCACAATCCGATTCATGGAAGTGCAAAAATGATGAATCTGGGAGAAGAGAGAGAAAATACTTTTAGGAGCTCATAGAGTTACAGATATGTTCTATTATCACATCTCACATTTCCTCATGTTTGGCTGAACAGCTTCCCCACTGGGCATCCCACAGGGCAGAACTTTCACAAAGTGCTTTCTGCCCACAGCACTACACCCACACAGCCAGGGAAGCAATAGCTGACATGACAGCTTTATGTAATTAGTTTTATCCCTACTTATGCTTCTGGTTGAAAATAGATTAATAAAAAGAGGTGCTAAAAAAATGGGGCAGAGGTGAAAAAGGAGGAAGCTGGAAGCAAATTACAAGAGCTTGGGGTAGGCATGTCCCCTTTCAGCATCATGATTCCATTCTCTCACCCAAAAAACAACAGATAAAATTATCATTCCAATCTCCAAGAGGGAAGTAAATGGAATGAACCATAAAGAAGTAGAGGAAAAGCTGCAGAAAACAGAGGTATAAAGACTGCAAAAAGCAGCCAGAATAATGAACTGTAATTGACCGAACATATACAAAGGTAAGCTACTAAGAATGTCATAACAAAAACGTAAGACCGATTAATTTCTTTTAAAAGTCAAACACAACTGTGCTTGTTGGCACAGCAGAGAAAAAGTTTAAGATATCAAACAAATAAAGAAGTAGCAATCATAATCAACAACATCCCCTCAGACTGATAGATTACAGAAGCCACTACTTCCCCTACATGATGCTTTTAATTGCTATTCCAACAGAATTGTTAACTTTTGAATCTTTGGATCCTAAAGCTTCTATCATCTTTAAATATTTCAAGAGTAAACAAGAAAAAGCAAATATACAGTATTATCTCTTTGAATTCATGTCACAAATACCAAATTTTATCATCTCCCTTATAATTTGTAAATCTAAGCTTGATGCTAACTTTGAAAGGCTGGGGAGCAGGGTGTGGTTTTATATTTCGACTTCTTAAGGACTGCAGTTAGTTAATTCCCTATCTCTCACAAGCACAGAGCTAAAAAAGAAAAAGAAACAGTCTTCTTGTAAAGAGAAGTCAAAGCAGCATCTAAAACCATTCCCTGTAAATAGGAACTTGGATCTACATTTAGCCATAAATGATAACCAGTGGGAGAAGTTTTACAACAAAAGCAAAGGTGGTAAAAACCAGAAGGTCAAAGTCTAAAGTCAGTCCTGTGAGAACAGTGGCAAACCACTCATGGTTTCCAAAAAGAGCACTACCAGCATGAGGTTTCATCACTGCCCTTTGTTCTTCACATTGGTCAAACACTCCTGTGCTATGCCAGTGTTACTAACATGTTACTTGTTCCTGTTGGTGCTTGTGATCCAGTGACTTAAAGAGTTTTGGCTGCAGACTCAAGGAGAAACTTTCGCTTCAGACATCAAAACAAAGAGGTGCAGGCATGGCCTACCTCTGGAATAATTTTCTTCACAACAGCAAGGATTTAGTGAAAGAATTTTTTGTAAAATGGTAGGGAATAAGAAAGCCAAGCAACAAGCTTGATACAAGCTACAGCAGGGAAAGGCCCCCTCAAATCTTGCAGTTCTTGGAGCAACAAACTGCTTTACTCATATAGAGAAATGGATCTGCCTCTGCAAGTCAGACACAATCAAAACTGAACCACATTAACAACTTCATGAAAAACTAGAAACACCAACCAGAGAAAGTACTTTGGACCTTGTAGGCTACAGGAAAAACTATCTGAGACCAAAAAAAAAATCTCAGCTTCTGTGCAAGTTGTACTAAAACAAAGACTGAGAGCTTAAGGGAATTTTTCAATTGGCAATTCATTTAGTCCTAACACTTAAACAGCAAGGAGTGAATTGGTATACAGCTATTTGAAGATAAGTATGTTGTTCTGTAAGTAAGGCCTATCTCACTATCAGTGCATGCAAGCTACCTGAGATACCTGATGATTCAAGCAGAATTCTTTGTATCAATCCTAGTTACACCGGTTTCTTTAAAACAACATCCGCCGTTAAATCAAAATCTTATCTTCCAAATCCACCTCTGAAGGAGTACCTTGAGTCAATCATTCATGTCAGGTCTAGTAACAGATGTAATCAAGTGCTTTGCCATTTATTAACTTGTAGGGTATACAGATTTTTATCTCAACACTGGGTGAAAGTCTTCTTGTTTTATGCTTAAGCTTGAATAATTTGTAGCAACGGTTACTTGAGATAACTGATTTCACGTTTAGGTACTATGGCTCTCAGCCACTGTAGCCACACACGCACACACAAAAAGGAGATAAAAACTAACCAAAGAACTTTATAATGTGAAGACAAAGGCACAAAGACGAGGGAGGGCAGAAAGCAAAAACCCAGGTGCAGGAAACTCATAAGAAGCTATTTCCACAAAGTCTATTATTCAAGTGGATTATACTAGTTTTATACTAGTTGTTAAGGACCACGGGAATTGTTGATATGAGCAGAGGCTTTACGAAATAAAGGGCAGAAAAAAAAAATCACAAAACAGCTGATGGCACACATGTCATGACACATCACTGGTTATTCTCTTATATATAATTTAGTATCACATTCCAAGAAATTGATAAACCTTTTTCTTCATCTGTATTATGTGCACATTGTGATTCAGACTTGCATTTTTGTACAGCCCATTCATACCGTGCTCAAGATCAACAATCATAACACATTAAGCTACATGATCCAAATACAAAAGACATTCAAGCATATAAAACTAGTTTTAACTACGCCTGTATTACAAGACATCAACTAACCTGAAAAATAGCAGAAGATCTGCTACCCAAACTTGGCACTCATAAAGAGAAGCATACAGTTCACTAGTAAAATAGATATAACTGTAGCTGAAATTAAATCCAGCCACATCTCACTCATTGAAACACGGAACTGATATGGTTGGAAGACACCTATGGAGACCATCCAGTCCAACCCTTCTTCAGGGTCACCTCCAGCAGGTGACACAAGAACACATCCAGGTGGCTTCTGAATGTCTCCAGATAGGGAAAATCCACAAGCTCCCCGGGCAGCCTGTTCCAAGTGCTCTGATGACCTCATATAGTGATTTTTCCTCAAGTTGAAATGGAACTTGTTGTATTTTAGTTAGTGGCCATTATGCCTCATCCTGTCTCAGGGCAGCACTAAAAAGTCTGACACTATACTCTTGACGCCTGCCTTTGAGATATTTACATAACTTAATGAGCTTCCCTCTCTTTTTTTAGACTAAACAGGCCCAGCTCCCAGTCTCTCTTCGTGAGAGACGTTCCAGACCCCTGGACACTCTCCAGCAGCTCCTTGTACTGAGAAACTCACTAATACGAGCACGGAGTGCTGGCATACCCCCATACTACTTAGCGCAGGAACTAAAAAGAGTCCAGCTGCTGGGCTCGGGAGGTGAGTGGGGCAGCAGGGATCCTCCCGTGTGGTACCTAAGGTTTGTCCGTCCCAGGGGTGAGAGGTTTTCCTCGGCTCGCTGCCACAGCCCCAGTGGCTCGGCACCACACAACGGCACGGCGGGCTCGGCGCGGCAGCTGAGCCGCGAGAAGCCTCGCTAGGAGTCAGCCGAACGGCAGCGGCGCACACAGCCGAGGGGCCGGCGGCAGCCTGCACCGCCCCGCGCCCCCACCGCCCCCGCTCCAGCGGCCTCGGCACCGCCATCCCGGGGCTCCGGCCGGCCACCGCGGCGACGCCCCTGACTCACCGCACTCGGCCGAGTACTGCTCCGCCCACTCCCCCGCCGGGCCGTGGCGCTGCCGGTGCCGTTCCTGCTGGAACAGGGACAGCGCCGGGTAGCGCTCGGTGAGGGCGAGTGCGGCCCGAGCCAGCAGGGCCAGCATGGCCAGCGGCACCCACGGACCCCGCGTCAGCGCGCCGGCAGGTGCCATCTTCACAGCGCGCATGTGCGCCGCCGCGGCCGGGAACACGGAGTGCCCCCGCCGCCCCTCCCACGGGGCCGCCGCCGCACTGCCTCCTGGGACATGGAGTTCTCCACCAGCGCAGTGAAGCGTGCGGCTGCAGCAGGAAAGCCACAGCTCCCGAGATGCAGCGCGGCGCGGTCTGGCTGTGCTGCGCTCCTGAACGCGGAAACGAGGAGGCGGTGTGGAAGCGCTGACAGGGCTGGGCGTGCTCCCGCGCGCCATGGCGGCGCTCGGCGCCTACCGCTGTATCGAGTGCAACGGGGAGGCGACGGAGCTGTACCGAGACTACCAGCGCGGGGTGCTCCGTATCTCCATCTGCGTGAGTCGGGGCGGCGAGCAGTGGGTGGGGGAGGCCAGGAATGCACGTGGGAAGCTCTGACGTCAGCAGGCGGCACGTGGTGGTGGGTGCGGTGGCACGCGGGCGCCTGAGCCCCTTGGAGCGCCCCCTGCTGCCCGGATCGGGCCATGCCCGCGCGTTGTGGCCGCTTTCCCTGAATCTCGGTGTCTTACGAGGAAAGGTGGAGAGAGTTGGGCCTGTTTACCTCCGAGGAGAGACGACTGAGAGGGGGACTCATCAATGTGTATAAATATCTAAAGGGAGGGTGTCACGAGGATGGAGCCAGGCTCCTCTCGGTGGTGCCAAGCAATAAGACAAGAGGCAATGGGCAGATAACTGATGCACAGGAATTCCACCTGGATATGAGGAAGAACTTCTTCACTGTGCAGGTGACCGAGCACTGGAGCAGATTGTCCTGAGAGGTTGTGGAGTCTCCCTCACTGGAGATGTTCAAGAACCACCTGGACAGAATCCTGTGCCATGTGCTCTAGGATGGCCCTGCTTGAGCAAGGAGGTTGGACCAGATGCCCCACTGTGGTCCCTTCCAGCCTGACCCATTCTGTGATTCAGGTTTTCTGTCTGCTCTGCTTCCCAATGTCATTTCCTCCCGCTCCTTGAGTGCACCTGTGTGGTAGAGCTGTCCTGACTGGCCTGGGTGCTTCTGTGCAGGGCACTGCAGTGCGTCTGCTGCTGTGTGTGCTCGGCCTGGCTCTTGCTGACGGGCAGATCTGAGCGTGGCTCCATGGCTGAACACAGCTCCTGTGCCACTGGACCTAAATGTCAGGATCTGAGTGATGATTATTTAAAGGGATGTGAGGGTCCTGGTCAATGGCAAGCTGAACATGAGCCAGCAGTGCCCTGGCAGCCAGGAAGGCCAGCCCTGTCCTGGGGGCATCAGGAACAGCACTGGCAGCTGGGCAAGGGAGGGGATTGTCCTGCTCTGCTCTGGGGCAGCCTCACCTCGAGTGCTGGGGGCAGTTTTGGGCAAAGCAGAGTGAGAAAGATGTAAAGCTATTGGAGACCATCTAAAGGAGGACTACAAAGCTGATGAAGGATGTAGAGGGGAAGCCGTATGAGGAGCAGCTGAGGTCACTTTGGTGTATCTAGCCTGGAGAAGAGGAGGCTGAGGGGAGACCGCATTGAAGTCTACAACATCTCTTGCTTATTAATCTAGTGCTGATAAGCAGATCTAAGGCTACCTGAGAGCCAGTAGATGGCACTCATTCCCCTTGGCATTTAACCATTTGAGGACCAAAGATCCTGGTCTGTTGGAGCTGTGGCATGCCACATAGAATCAAAGACTTACGTACCAGTTGCTGTATTCATCACAAATGCTAAACTCATATAAGAAGAGTAAAGAACTGAGTAAAAGAAAGAGCAAAGAATAACACATTCCCAGCAATTTGGAATTCTGTCCACCTTTCTCCATGCAGCCTCGTATCTGTACCATTTTTCCCTGACTCGTACCAGTCTGTTTCCTCTGGCTGTGTTGTGGGTCATCATGGTTCAGTTTCAGTTCTAGTTGCTCTTATGTGGCACATGTCATACCATCTCAAAACTTTCCCTCAATTTCTGCTGGCTTGGCAGTGCTGAGAGCAGGAGGCATGTTAGCTCACGGTATGTAAAGTGGAGATGAGAATGTTGAAAGATTGCCAAGATCAAAATATTCTTTCAGTTGAACTGATGTGACTTTGGGTTTATCTGCACACAGCAGGAAAGCCATACTGTTGTCTCCAGCAACCAAGGCCCCATGGTTTCCAACAGAGCAATGCTTGGTTTACTTTTTCTTTTTAATCTGCAAGGACAGTTTTGTACCAACTCTCTGCAGGCCTTCTATTCCATGCAGGCAAGGCTATGCTCTGGCCAGAGATCTGGAAAGTTGTTCATCATCATACTGCTGACACCGAAAAATAGTCAAATACTGAATGTCATTTGATACCCTTCACAGACTTTCATGAGCAGTGAAATGTGTGTCAATGTTACAAATCTTCTTGATGATCAAACCTGAAAATAATGATAGCTTAGATGTCTTCACTTAAGAGCCCACTTATCAGTGTGAAACATCATTTATATCAGTTATGTGTAAAATTTAGAGTGTAGGCCTCTAAAAACTTAAGAAAAGCTGAAGGTATTTAAGAAAAATTGAGGGTCTGAGGTGAGATTAGAAGGTGTGATCACTCAGCCTGAGAACATTTTTCATCTGTCTTCGTGGAGTGAGAGCATTGAGTACTGCTACTCCACTGTAGCATTAAGACAGAAGAAGTGAAAAATTCATGGAAAGATTGAGTGTATTGATACTCAAAGTGAGGCCAATGGGCATTATCTAGGTAATTTTTTGTGGTTGTCACAGCCTGGTCAGAGAGTGAGAAAACTAGTTTTCCCAGAAACCTGCAGGTGCTGGTTTTTTACTTCCTGTTTTCCTGGGTTTTTTTTCTCAAAGTTTGTTTGTAAGAAGGGCATTGTGCTAATTAGCCAACCAGGTGAAATGTATTGATTAATTGACCAATCTGGTCCAGCTGGATCAAACAGTGTATAAAAGGAGAGAATTTGAAGTAAGGTGAGAGGTTGTACAAACCAGCCTTCTGGGGAGTTTGTGTTGTTTCTTACTATAGCAGCAACAATTTTTTTCTGTTAAAAAGCACTTGTGTTTCATTCCTATTTTAAAGTAGTGCCTGGAAATACTGACACCTTAAGGAAAAAAACAGACAACAACCTGACATTTGTTCCATATGGTAAGTAAAATAGAGGGCCCTGGAAAATTGGGAACAAGCAACGTTGTCAAGATCATCACTGTTTCATACTGACCTACAGATGTTCCTCAATATTATTTTAAAGTTATCCTTGATAAATTAAGAAATCTGCATTGGAAAGGTCTTTGCCATTCTCAGGACAACCCTGTCATTCAGCACTTCTTGGAGCATTATCTCAAGGTTGATGAAGCTAAGTTCTCTCAACAGTAATTTCTGTCTAGCCCTGTGTTTATTTTAGGCTGTGTTTAACCTGGTCTGGGTGTGATTTTGAGGTGGAAGATTTAAATTTGAATGCCTAAGCAAAACACCATGATTTTGTATTCTGTTATTAATTTGTTGAAGAGAAGAATTAATTTTTTCCCGAGGCAAATTCTAAAAGCTTCCATTAAGAAACATGTGTTTCTAGCTCGCAGTACTAGAGTGTAATTTTGGAAATTCAGCCTAATGTTGCTTTAGTTTAGTTACTGCTCTTAATATAATTAGAAGTTTCTTTGAACTCCATATTGTAATTTTGATGTGGGCAAGCATTAGAGACCTCGTAAGTGTTATTATCCACTCTGGGAATAAATTTGCAATGGATGCTGAAGGAACTAAAGAAACTTTCTTCTATAAAACATAGAAGTCCACACAGTACACTTGTGTTGGAAAGGTCGTGTCTTTTCTTAGTAAGTCTGCAAGGTGGCTGACTGCCATAAATTCCTCAAGTTCTATAACTTCTTTTTAAATCTGTTTTGTTTAATTAAGACCATTTTCAGCTGAGGCTTAGCTCTGGCATTGCACATTCCTTCTTGCTGGAGGTTCACATTTAGTGGATGAACCATTTTCTCGTCCTGTATATTCCTTGCTGTGGAAGTAGCATTACAGGAGACAGATGGACCTCTTCAGTATGGTTTTTGTTCAGTGTGATAACTGAGGAGCCACAGGGGAGGGTGTGGAATGTGTGGGCATGTTAGGATTGCCTCTGCTGGAGGTGACATTTGGCACTCACTTTGCATCTCCTGGGTCTGGGTTTATCCTGATCTGTGAATGTGCTGATGTGTTCCCTGCTCCCAGCGAGGCGCGATGGTGAAAGTAAGCCTGGGTGGCTCCTTCTAGGCAAGGGTTTTGGTAATTACTTTGAGACCCTTAAAATTTAATTGATCTGTAACTAATACAGCAAATCTTCACTGAATATATTACAAACCAACCATTAAGAACAGTAAGGAAAAAATATTGTTCAAATAACACTGCTACTACAGTAATAATGCTGGGATGTGGGGTGGGAACACATTTGACTAACTTGAAATAAGCTCTGTGAAGTGCAATGAATACAGAAAGAAATTAGCAACCTTCACTTATTCAGAAATAGAAGGAAAAGCATGCAAACATTTTTAAAATTTGGTTTTCAATTTCATATATGTTATGTTTAAAATTAAAATGTTAAAAATGTTCTAGACCATAACAAAGGAAAATAAATTAGTCATTGCAATATATAGAGCACAGTCAGGATCTCCCTTGTGTTTTGTAATAAGAAAACCAAATTGCCTGAGCAGTGCACACTTCATTTAGCTTTTCTGCAATTAAAAAATAATTGAAAAGCTCTTTTTTTTTTTTTTTCCCTAGCAAGGCAGAGAGACCTTGCTTTGAATGCAGAGCATTTATGTGGTATGGTAAGGAATCTGTCAAGAGCACAAAGATCATCCTGGAAAATAACATATGCTAATTTTACATAATTCTATTTACAGACCAACTCACTACTGGAAAAACAATATTTTTAATTTGTTTTCTGAAACAGAATGCATCTGAAACTGGGCTGTTTTGTTTTTCAGTCTACTGTGACATTTGGCTGCATCCCTAATAAAGAACCCATTCCTGAAAGCAGCACAGCTAATGTGTTTTATTATTTAAGGGTGCAATTGGGATTAAGGGCACTCTCACAATTTAGTTTGCCTATGAACCTATGCAAATGGACCCCTGTTCATGTGGAAGCTGTGTAAATGTTGTTACAATTTGCTGTATGTGTAGTCCAGCAAAAAATTGTAGCCTAGTTTTGCCAAACTCCAAACCCTGGAGAAAGGAATACTATAATAAGACTGTTTAATTGATATTTTTAATGCCCAGAGATTTGCAAATGTATTCCTGATGTGGTTTTCATGGTAGTTTTAGATCAGGATGAAGCTTTGTTCTTCAGTGTGTATTTTTACTTTCTATCATGTCCTATGGCTTCCTCTTCAAGAATTCTTATACCTTCCACAAACCCCATCCCAAAATATTTTTATTTAAAAATAAGTAATGTTTTAAAATTAGAGGGGTGAATCCAAAATGTTGTGTTTATGTACTTTAGAAACTTTTTTCCTTCAGAGACAGAAGGTGTTTTCTCAAATATTTGTATACTGTGTTGTATTGGGCAGACATTTGTGAACACTGTTTGCAAGTTGAGTATCTTTGATGAACAAAGAAAGAGTTATGTCTTTTGAGTAGTGTTTTATAAATAGCTGATAAACATTAAGTTTGTGTTAACATATCAGTACCTTTTTTTTGGTCATATTTAATACAACCAAGACTTTAAAAATGTATGTTACTTTCCTTAAATGTTTTCGATTGCTTTGATCAAAAAGAATCTCATATACTACATTGTGAAGAAGATGGTTGTACTTGCTTTTGAAGATTTCTTTTTTCTTTAATTGATTTTAATTTTTTTAAGGTAACTAAGCAAACTTCTAAGTTATGAAAATTGAAGTTTTTTTTTTTAAACAACAGACAAGCATAGTCAAATCTTCCTAAATATTTGATTAGTCAAACAGTTCCTAAAGTAATATCCATTTAAATTTGCTGGAATATTGATAACACTTCTAACATCCTTTTTTAGGGGAGCACATTATCTGTTGGACTTTTATATGTCAGTATCAAACACTCATAATGTTCCTTAAATTTAGCAAATCAGAAGAAGATGCGTAAATAGAATTTATGGTGTGAAGCTTGACTTTTTTTCTTCTGCAACGTAATCTGAAAGTACCATTTAATCAAAGTAGTGTCTATTTTTTCAAGAAAAAATACCAGTTACTTGTTTCTGATGCCAATTACGTATTTAACGCAGAAGATGAAAAATGGCTAAAAGCGTAGAGAAATCCAGTTACCTCTTTTTACTGCATTTGTGATAACTGAGGCACGTCTTTGAGAAAGTCCAAAGGAGATGAAAAAGCTCAGGTATGTTAAAGATGTGCCTTCTTCACTCATGCTGCCCAGGGCACTGAGGACAGCTGTGCAGAACAGCAGTGGGGAACGAGACACGAGCACCAGGACTGTAGCTCACACTAAATTGACTAAAATCGTAAACATAAGTGTGCAAGCAGTTCTCCATAGCTGAGCTGCTCATAGCAATCTTGTCTCCAAGTGTTAGTGATTATCAGTGTCCCCACAGTTAATATCCCTTTAACTAGCTGAAACTATCTAGTGAAACAGATGTGTACTTAAACTGCATCAACCCTTGCTCGCACTGATTTTGCTGAAGTCAAGCTTTACTCACAGGTTTCCTTCCTAGGCATTTGAGGTTGGTGTCAGATGTTTTAGTTCTATAGCTGGAAAAAATAATGAAAAAGCCAGCTATGGAGGAAATTCTTCCTAGAGGGCATATTTGTTCTGTAGTATACTAATGGTACAGCAGCCACCATCCAGTTCGTCTGTAGCAGTGCACACAGAAGTCTTTTGCAGCAAAGGTGGTTTGTAGGTCTCACAAATCCCTGGGTGAACTCACCCAGGGCTGGGTCACTGGCAGGGTAAGCACAGAGGACATTTCCTTCTTGCAACAGAGACTCAGAAATAAAGTATCTGAAGAATATAAAATATATTCAGAATAGGGCCCTCATCTAGTCTAGAAGACAGAAATAGTAAATTTAACATAATTTTCACAGCTGCAGAGAAAGTTTGGTATTTTGCTGCCAGAAGCTGTGAGGCAGAAGACACCACTATTTGTGTATTCATTTGTAGCAGTCTCTGTATATATCTGCAGTAAATTTCTGTATTGTTGGTTTTGCCTGGATGGTTGGTCTGATAAATTTTTATTGTCTAAAATTCATGTCAGCTGTCAGTGAAAATTTTTCAGTACCTCTTAACTGCAAAATTTTTGATCAGTATTTGATTGGGATCTTCCAATTGAAAATACTGTTCTTTACTCAGAAGGATTTTTGGTCCTGGTCAGAAAATGTTCTGTTGTAGGAGAATTTGAGAGCATAATAAAACTGAGTGTATGTAGGATACCCTTCATCTAACCTTTATGACACCCATTGTGTTGAATAATATTATTTTGTATGGACTTGTCCAGTGCTTGTGTGAATAAACCTGTTTAAAAAAATTGCACTTGTGCTGCATCAACCCAGAGATTTGACATAGTCTTATAGTTGGTAATTTTCATATCTGTTTATGATTTCCTAGTAGAAAGAAATGAAGCCAGACACTGCCTCTAATTAAAGTAGCAATTTCTTTTTCACTCTATTAAATCTTAAACTGTGGTCTAATGTTATGTCCTTTTTCCATCAAATTTGCTTTATTTTTAGACTTGTCAAACTCTTGGTTTGTTGAGGGAGTTTTTTAGTTCCTTACCTCTAACTTGTGTACTGTCGTACACAGTGTTGTCTTACTGAAATGAGTTGAGTTTTCCCTTAAGCTGGACCAAGAAACACAAATTAGAGGTTGCAGCATTCCCTAGACACTGTATTCAGTTTATGCATTTGTTTGGATGCTTTTCTTGGCATTGACAATGGCCTTCTGAATCAATTTGCTGGTGAAATTCTGCATTCTCCGATTCTACAAAAATAATTCTATTAAATTGCAAGGCAGCATTAACTTTGGACACTGTCCTAGTTTTGGCTGGTTTAATTTTATGCCTAGTAGCTGGTAGAGTGCTGTGTTTTGGATTCAGAGTGAGAATAATGTTGATAACACACTGGTGTTTTAGTTGTTACTATTAGTGCTCACCCGTGCTCAGTTTCAGTTTCCCATGCTCTGCCAGCCAGCAGGTGCACAAGGAGCTGGGAGGAAGCACAGCCAGGAGAGCTGACCCAAACTGGCCAGAGGGACACTCCATACCCCGTGGAGTGTCATGCCTGGTACATGAACTGGGGGGAGTTGGCCAGGAGGGGCTGATCACTGCTCAGGGATGGAATGGGCATTGGTCAGTGGTGGTGAGAAATTGTGTTCTGCAGAACTTATTTCTCTTGGGTGTTATATCTCTCTTACCATCTTCTGTTCCATTACTGTTATTATTATATTTTGCTTTTTTTAAATTATGAAACTATTCTTTTCACCACCCCTAGGCTTTACCTTCTTCTGAGTCTCCTCCTCATCCTATTGCAGGGTGAGTGTGAGCATTGTGGTACTTAGTTGGTCTTTGTATGACAGAAAAATGGATCTCTATAAAATTGAAAAACCTCTGTGTTCTGTCCTGGGAGTTTGTCTGTTGGTGTGTATTGTCTGATGCTGCATTTTTGACTGTTCCAGCATTTCAGAAAGTGGTGTGCCAACATTTCTCTTCTGGCAGTGCACCACCATGCACTCATTAAAATGCAAATAGAGCTAATTTCTGTGACTGTTGTGTTCTCAGCATGGCAGCTAAGGTGAAGACCTGGGAGACTATGATTAGCCAAGGATGGCTTGAGGGAAATAAGTAGCCAGACTGGAGGATTAGCAGCAGGAGAAAGCTGGCCTGCAGGAGAGCACCCTTCTGCAAGTGCACTTGTTTGAGCTGCAGTGGTGGCTGCTGCTCCTCTGCTGCACCTCAGCTCTCTGCTAGAAGTTACTTCTCCCTCAGGTCTGCTAGATGAGCCTTTTGTAAGATTATTTAACCCTCCTGCTCACAGTATAACAGCCTTTTATTAGCCCTAACTCAAATCAAGGAGTGATCAGCCAGGCAGGTAAGTCAATAGAGCTGGAGGGGATTGATGACAAGCAGTTCCCAGTGGTCTGGGTGAAATAACCTCTAGCAGACACAGCAGGAACCAGCAGATGTGTTGGAGAAGTGATGGTTTAGTGTCCTACCACTGTTTAGTGGCAACTGACTCTTTGGCTGTGGATCTGTGTGAAAACTACATTATCAGTATTCTGGATGTATTGGTATTTGCTCAATGATGGAAAACTGGTTGAAACATCCAGACAATTTAACAGCATAGAAGAACAATGCAACAGCAAAAAATATTTACTGTCTCCTTGAAAGGAAGAAAAAGGTAGGCTAGAAGGATAAAGCATCTCTGAAAATAAGGAAGTGATAGAAGAAATTAATTTTATTTCTAAAAAATACCCAAAATAACACAAGTAAAATATGCAGTAGATGAGCCATGATCAGTTAATTTTTAGCATGATACTGGTGCATTTCTTGAGTCTTGGGAAAGTAGTTTAGTTTTTTGCATCTGTGGAGCACAAAATGATAACTAAGTCCATTCCTGCATAGTTCATTATTGATCTTAATCCAAAGCCTGTAAAAATCAATAATAAATCTTTCTATTTTATAAGGGAAATCTGTGTGTCAAGTGTAGTGTCAAGAGAGAAGCAGCAATTTTTCTGGATGGGGTAAAACTGTATTGAAAATGAAGATGACATTAGGGAAAGACTTATAATAATTGAATTGCTAATTTGTATTTATCCAGTTGTACTAAGATCAGAGGAAAATCTTATAAACTCTTGCTTTCCCTTTTTTTTCCCCCGTAATTCTTCTTATTTTGTGATTTTTCAGAAATCCTGCCAGAAACCTGTGGATAAATACATTGAGTATGATCCTGTTATCATCTTGATTAATGCTGTTTTATGCAAAGCACAAGCATACAGACACATTCTTTTCAATACAAAGATAAATGTAAGTTGCTATGTACCTACCTTGTGACTTTTTTTGTTAAAAATATATTTAGGTTTGGTAAGTCTGTTGTAATAGTTGTAAAACTTTAAAGACTGTTCATCTCCTGCCCTTCCACAGATTTCAGCAAGCTAAACCAGTTATATCATGAATAGAGCACATGGAATCTCAAACTCCCATTGTTACTGAGTCAGCTTCTGTCTTCACAGAAGTGATGCTGCATTACCAGCAAATACAAAGTCATCTTACATCTTAAAGAGAAGGAACTGCAAAGAACTGTTCATGCAGTTTTCTACCTAACCTCTAACCTGCCTGTCATGTTAATTGATGCTAAGAGGATGATGTGCTAAATTCCCCTGTAAGAGAAAGACCTAATTGCAAATTAATTTCCATATTAAATTTCTTTTGGAAACAATTCTTTTTCAAATGAGCAATGGGAGTATAACATACTAAATTAACAACACTGTGCCAGTTAAACCTACTGTACTAATTTCTCACAAGTTTCTCCCTGTGTAATTAACCATGCCCTCAAAGCCAGAGCAAAAGATGGTGGCTTCCACTTGAAGTGTAGTTAATGCAGAATTACATAGTTGGGCTGGCCAGTCTGGAGTGTAGAGCTGTAGTGTTTTAGTATTGCATATTTTTACTGTAAGGACTGATTTCCCAGGAGAGAGAAGGTAATCTAGAGCAAAATCTCTAACCATAAGTATGTGCTGTGTTCATGTTGGAACCTCTTAGCCAGTCCGGTTTAAGCAGTATAGATAAATACACTTGCTTCATCTTTCAAGCATAAATCTATCTAAATATTTTTAATTAATTTGGTGCTTCTAGAGACTGGTAATGGCGTTTCCTGTGAGGCTTCTGCAAGGGCTGTCTGTGAAAAGTTCATCCATTCAAATAAATTGAACTGAATTTTAAACTGGTGAAGCCTGTGCATGTATGTGCAGTTGGTATAACTACCCTCCAATGGAAAAAGTAGAATCCATGCTCAGAAATTGTTAGAGTTTGTTTAAATCTGTATAAAGCCAGAAATCACCTCATATATGCACTGGCTTATTGACTGTGTAATGTGGAAATATGCTAACTGTTGGCCCTCACTACGTAATATTTGACGTCACTTCAGAAGATATTTTAAATAGTTTTGTTTGGTTATATTAGTCCCTTTATTTTTGGTGCCTCACTCTTATATGAGCTAAGAAATACTTTGGTATAACTACACTACCAGTTTCTTCTAATGGAGATTGTCCCAGGGAAAAAGAGAAACAAGGCTATTTAAACCAGTTTGCTGAATGGAGTAATTGCCCTTAAACTGAAATTTTAGATAGTATAATTCTATGCTAGCAGTGGCACAACTTTGGTTCTTCATTCCTAGCTGAATAGCCCTCCCAGTTTTAAATAGTATGGATCAGGCCTTAACCACCTTCTTCTGTACAGAACTGTTCATGCAGTTTTGTGCATGTTGTAATTTGACTATCATGTTAAAAGAATGATGTACTAAACTAGTGCCTCAACAGAATTTTGCTTATATGCTAAAGAAAAATAATACACCTACAGTTTGTGTAGAGCTGTTTAAATGTATTTTAATTACTGACTTCTTACAAATGCTTTAATTTATGCTGATTTAATACTACTCCTTTTATTATTATTTCATTTACCAGATTCATGGGAAGCTCTGTGTATTTTGTTTGCTCTGTGAAGCTTATCTCAGGTGGTTGCAACTACAGGATTCAAGCCAAAATACAGATCCTGATGACTTAATCAGATATGCCAAAGAATGGGATTTTTATAGAATGTTTGGCATAGCTTCTTTAGGTAAGATTGGTGATATGTATTATATACTCTTTAAGCATTGAAGAACTTCAAGCCCATACTGCAAAAATTGATACAGAATGAATGTGATGTCCAACCCAGTATGGTTACACAATTACATACATACTCTCTAATTTGCCTGCATTTAATGCAAATGCCTGTTTTGGTCCTGATTACAGTTCAGACTGACATGATCAGCACTAGATATGGAGAGACTGAGAAGTGGCAATATTCAGATATCTTTGCTTGATACCTCTTGACATAGTTTGAAGATCAGTGTAGAGCTCAGCCTCATTCCATGTTTCCTGTTCACTTCAAGGTTTATTATTCATTAAGGTGATACAACCTTACTGAAGTAAACAATTGGGAAAAGCTGTATTTGTTTGGGGTTGTTTTTTTAAACAAATACACTAAAACATCAGTGTCATGAACAATAAAGAGTAAATACGTCTGTGCTCTAAGACTACACTTGTTTGCAATTTTATTCTATGCTAGTTAAAACATTTTTTCACATACTTTTTTAGATTATAATGTTTTAATCAAACTTGCACACTAAAACTAGTCTTTTTCTTACACATTCAGAGCTTAATTTAAGTCCTTTATTGTCTAATGTTGTTTTAAGTAGGTTTTTATAATATGACAGTAAAAATATTGAACTGATTTTTCAGTAATGACTCATCTATTACAGTCATTGTGGGAGTTTCTTTGACATCTTCATTAATGCCAGCATATCACAGTGTCAAAAAAAGTCTGGTAGCTCAATGGTATTTTCACCTTGGTGTTCTTTCTCGTGCTGGATGAAAAGGGTTCATTGCTGGTGACCTTTTACAAAGAAGACAAGGATTGATTTTGTTTTACAGCCTAACAGACAGTGGAAAAAATCCCTCTTGTTGCTAAAAAGTAAAAGTGAAGAGGTTCTTATGCTTAACTTTCTTTGCCATATGGAGTCAGAAATCACAAATGTGATAATCCTACAGATAGAATCCTGTGATAGAATTATTCTGAATGTCATGATACTGAATTGGTTTAAGGAATATTTGGCTATTGAAATGAACACAGGAGATAGAGAACACTTGTGTTTGCCTGTGGCTTTTAAAAAGTGACTCCATTGCATTTGGGACATGTCATTTTACTGAAATTCATTCAGAACTGGACTTGACTTTTGGCATTTAGTTCTCTCTTTCCAACGCTTCTTATTTTCTTTTAGAACAAACTTCATTTTTCATTGGCATTTTTGTTACCTTGTGGTGGATGACACCTGAGATGCTGAAAGGAAAGTCTGACTTCATTTTACTTCTCAAAGCACTGCTGTTGTCCACCTATGGAAAGCTCCTGCTAATTCCAGCTGTTATTTGGGAGCACGACTACACGCCTTTGTGCCTTGCATTTATAAAAGTGTTTGTCTTGATATCAAACTCTCAGGCAATCAGAGGTACATCTTTGCATTTTATATACTGCATTATGTGTCTAGAATATGTGTGAGAGACTGGTGATGTTACAGAAGTTATTATTATTGTTATCTTTTTAATCTATATCAGATACATGACTGAAATAGCTCTAGTTTAAAACTGTGTTCTTTAAACTTTATTAGAAAGTGATTGAAACAAAAAAAAATTTTAAAAGGAAGGAAAAAAGTACCTCTTGTCTCACCAAAGATCTCTTTGTACATACAGTTTTATATCCACCAGATCCATCTGTTACCATTTGAGGCAACTCATGGATCATTGAAACATAAAATAGAATTCTTTTGAGTTTCTGAAAAATGAAAATTTCGTATTTATTAACTTTATTCATGTCTTTGGAATGCAGACTTTTAACAAATTTGTGTGATTTCTAATACACACAAATTAATATGAATTCTTACATGATTTCTGTGATCTTCTTAAATGGTACATGATAAATTTGTTCCTTTTTTTTTTCGCAGTTACATTGAACTTGAACCGAATACTCCCTTGGTTTGCCATCTTCTTTGGATTAATTTTGGAAAATGGTGTGGTCTGCTTGTTCCAGAAAATGGGATGGAATGTTTGAAATATCAACCCAGTGAAGAAACACCAACAACATGATGATAATTGTCTGAGAATGATCTCTGCTAGCAGGCTCTAAAAGCACTGTTTTCATAGGGATAAAGGTGATAGATAACAACAAAAAAAAAAGAAGTTTAGCCATTTACTATGCTGAGCCATAAAACTTCAGCCTTAGGTTGCTTATTTTCCCATTAAAAATACGAATGTCTCGCTATCCTAACAGTTTTATAAATCTGGCTGCATAGCTGTGGCTGTAAGAAGAAAGGTACACTAAAAAAACCCAGCCCTGCTACCAATCAGTGCATTTTGGCAGAGAGAGGAGGATAAATTATTCCCTTAAGAGGAAGGGAGTCAGTGAAAAAATGTAAAAGCCAAAATTTATATTTCCGCAAAGCTAGATTTTCAAAGAGAAAAGTGAACATTTGCAAATAGTTTATTAGAGAAAAGGCAAATATTCCAGAGTGAAACTACTGTGGGAAAACCAAGCTGCATTCTCTGGAATGTTTGTGTAACAATCCAAAATAATAAAATATCTAGTTCTAGAGTAATCTCTAGGAATGATAGGTTTAAACTGGCTTAAAATTTTAGGTGATCTCATAAATACTTGAAATTTTGGGTGATCTCATAAATGCTGCTTTGTTCTGAAAGCTGAAGAGAGCTGAAGAGAGAGTGACCCCCAACATGCAGGGCTGTTTGGGATACTGCTTCTTCTGCATTTAAGTCACATCCCCCACACCCAGGCCTCATCTGGCTGTACGTTTAGTGGAAGCAATAATTGAAACATGAGGCCATTCAGCAATAGAGTAGTAGTTTAAAAACAAACAAAAATATTTAGGCCTCAATTAATGAAGAAACATTTGTAGAAGTTCTGCACCTTCTTCCTCAGCAGGCAAAAGGAGAGCTAAGTGGCCCACAAAGGAACTGACAGAATCATTTCCCATAAGACACTAAAAAGGACACAAACCCACTTTTGTGCACACCAGTTTCCATTCATTTCATCCAATATTTAGCTCTCCTGCTTGAGTGCTGGAAGGCTATACTGTCCATAGGGATTACTTCCATTCTTCGTTTTCATCAGATGCTGTCTCATGGCTGTGTTTTCCAGAACAATTCAAAATATAATTTGCAACATCTTCAAGTTAATTCCCAACAGGCTTAGAGTAAGTCTAGATTATGGCCACAAAAGACATCAAATATGTTTGTCTGATGGAACTGCCCATGGTATGCAAGTTCAGAAAAGCAAATGGGTGCTGATTCTCTTTTACTAAATCGAAGGCTGACGGCACTTTTTTTGTTTATGTTACACTTCACAACTTCCTGAGCATGTCAGAGAAAGCAAAAAACCCCAAGCTGCAACATTTTGAAGTACGTGAGACTTTTTATTTGATTGGTAATGAATTAATTTCCCCAGGTTGAGTCTGTTTTGTCCATGACAGTAATTGGTGACTAAACTCTCCCCATCCTTATCTCAACCCATGAGCCTTTCCTTTTGTTTTCTCTCCAGTGCCTACCTGGGGAGTGAGCAGCTTTGGTGAGCATCTGACATCCAGACTGGCACTGGTTTCAGTCTAGAGGCTGAGTGGAGCCCATTTAAGTGTAACTAAGGCAGGTTATTATATGTAAACATGATCTTGTCCGCAGCAAAATTGTAAATACAACGTCTATAAATTTTATTTGAGGACAGTCTTCTTAAACTTGATTTTGAATTTTTAAAAACTGATTTCAGGTATTTTCTGAGTTTTTTTTTCAGAACACCTAGAATGGACACGAGCCCATTCTGAAAGAAGCAGTGTTTACCTATTGTGTCACATACACTGATAACATATCAGTTATGCACTCTGTAATGCTGCCAGGAGCCACCACTGCCCTTACACAACTTTGAAGCAAGAGAAGACAATAAAAAGCTACCGAGCTGTGGAACAAAAGTAGGTGTGGTACAGGTTCTCAGTATTAAGAGGTATCATTAAAAATGTAGGGTATTCAGCATTGTTTGGTGTTAAAGTTTACTCATTTACTGAAAGTAACATGACAAATACACTAATATGTCATAAATCTAGGGAGAGCTTAAGGAGATCCACTGGGGGGGGCAGATGAGTGCATTTTTATGCTTTTGGAAGCATATGGTGTTTCAGAGAGAACCAAGACTATTTTGAGGTTCTGCCTGTTTAAAACCATCACATCTCTCTTGCTTTTACTTTTTTTTTTGTCTTTTGAATTTAACCTTTTTTCCATAAACTTTTTGTAATGAAACTGGTGCCTGTGCTGGAAGGTGGATGGCAAATAGCCCTTTCTATGTATCACAATTTGTTTCATTAAGTTACAGGAGAGGATTTATTTGAGTTAAAAATACAGCAGCCTAGAAGAGAACCAATAGAAACTCTATGAGCTTTGCTTGGAATCAGAAGGGATATTGTGGCCTATGCACAGAAAAATCAGGGGTGTTACTGAGACTTGGATTGAGCAATGGCTCAGTGATTGCCACTGGGAGCTGGGAGCTTCTGGGGGTCCATAGGCCGTGTAGCAAGTACTTAGAAATCAGTGTATGCAAAATTGGAGAATTACAGTAAAAGTTAAGGAGGGTTAAAAGAAGTCTGGCAGACTTCTACAAAATTGAGATGGCAATAAAAACTGAGGACATAGCATATCAAGAAAAGTATGTAAAAAAATATGCAGTATAGATGTTTATGAGTGTGTCATTGAGCAAATATAAAAACATCCTACTACCAAGTTTACAAATGATGAATGTGAAAGAAGAGTAGTATTTATTGCAGACATTTTTGTAATAGCCTAAGTGACAACACAACATGGCAAAAGATGTCTTCCAAGCAGTAAAGTCTGTGGGTTTCCCTAGAAAAGATACCAGTAACCTCATTACTTCAATGGTTTGCACTACAGCCTTGAAAATACACATTTATAAGGCAGACTTAGCAATTGCACAATAATAGAATTAGTCACTGAATAGGAGGAGCTGTGGAACAGCAGAGCTTCTCCCTTCATTCTGCACTACTGTGTGCTGCATTAGGCTTTGCTGCTCCTGCCCATACTGACAAGGGAGCTCTTTCTTCCCCACAAGTCCTGTCTCAGAGGCATATAAACTGCCATTTGTTACCCCAGTCTTCACCAAACTGAAAGTAAAGCAGGACATCTGTAGTGGAAAACTATTAGCTGTTTTCTCATGAAACAAGCAGGCCCTTGTTTCTCAGGGGCTCGCCTGCTTTTGCATTCCTTGAGCACTCCCCAGCTGACTGGTGTCAAGCACTGCAGTGGTAATCTGGAGTTGATAAGGAAACCACTGTTGATTTCAGAACTGGAAGGAACACACAGACACTCTTACATATGTGTTCTTTGATTAATTTTTGGTTTTTAAAATAACAAATCCAAGCTTTTAAAAATGAACATCTATCTTCAGTTCGGAGAAATGTGAGAATGAAATTAGTGATGAAAAACTAATCACTACAAAGGCCACAAAATATTTGTTTTGGTGACTTGGTGTCAAGGTCCATTCAAGATACAACCATGATTGCTATAAAATTCAAATTATTTCAGGATGACATCTCTTAGAAACCTAAATAGGCCCACAAGCTGGGATTATTCTGAGTCTTGTTGAGCTCTGCAAAAATTCATGTGGCAAGAGAGAAAATGAATGCATTCCTCCACTGCTAAAAATCAACAGGATTTTTGTTTATGAATTAATTTGAAACTCAGGTTTCTGCAGTTAAAATTTGCAGGAAGTTGTATATAACAAGATTCCCATTTTCTCTCCATTTTTTCTCTTAGCTGTTCTGACCCTCTTAGTCTTTCCAGTAATGCTTACTGTATTACTGAGGTGGCAAGAAGGAAGATATGAACATAAAGAGCTTCATAAAATCTTTTTCCTAAATATGATCTGCTGTCCTAAATTTCTAAAGCTTTTTTTTGAGCTTTGTGTAGACAAATGACAGGTCTGCAAAGCAGCTAGGGTATACTGCTAATGATGTTTTAATTGCTATTCATTAGAATAATAGGTATTGTTTGGGTTTGTTTGAGTTTTTTCCCCTGGGTAAAAATGTGGTTTAAATTCCTTTACATAGAATCATAAGAGTGTGAACTTAAGAGATTTTACATGTGCTGGCTGCTGCTGAAATAAATCCAGATGATCCCCTTTATTTCTTACAATCTCTGACTGTAATTCTGAGGACATTTTTTAGGCAAAAGAACTATTTTGCTGCACAGAAGTGTGTGCCATGGCTCTCTGAGCACAGGACTGGGGACCTGAATTAAGACCTGAATCCTAATCCTGGCTCTAAGACTGACCAGTGCAGTGACCTTGAGCAAGTCATATATGTGGCTCCATAAAATGATTGTATCTCCACCATCACAGGATTTGGGGGAGGATTAATTTGTTCATGTCTGCTTAGAAAGATGAAAAGCATTAAGTGCTTTCAGCTGGAGGTTGTTAGGAGTCAGTCAACACCATGAATGTCAGATAGGAAACAGACATGCCAGGAGCCAGAGAATGTGAATATTAAAGGTGACGTGTTTAAAGTCTTTGTTCTACTAAGGAGAGCTTTAATTCTGACCCTCGCTGGCATGCACTTCTGGAACATACACATCTGAAGACTTTTAGGAATATATACAGCAAATCACTAATCCCTTATTATGATTTTGAAGTTACTGCACCCGTTGTGTGTCAAAATAAATCTGAAATTAGTTTAAAAACTTGGAGCAAAGGGAACTGGCACATTAGCTGATCTTACTTTCAGCTATCTAAAAGAAAAAATAAGTTACTGTATTTGACAGTTTGAGACTTTGAGGCAGAAAGCACTGGTACATTTTGCAGAAAACTACTTCTTAAAAAATACTACAAACCATTGGTATCTTTTCAGTAAACAAATTTAATAACATTGGACAGATTTAAATAAGAAAACAAGACCTCGACAACATATAAGCACTTCTACTCACCTTGCACTCCTTCCTCAGAACTGCTTGTTCACTCTGTAAGCATCTGTGGGTGTTACCTTTATAGTGATTCCCTGCCAGGCAAGCTGCAGCCCATCTGATACTGTCACACATGCATCACTCCTTAACTTTGATCCTTTCTTTGGTCTCTCACTTCACTTCCAGAATAAAGTTTTGGTTCTAACCATCAAAGGCACATATGTGTCATGGCTTGGCTACAGTAGAGATAGTCTCTCTTTCTCTCAGTAGGGCTACAGCGTTCTTTTGATCACTGAAAATCAAAAGCCAACAGAAGTGTAGTAATAACTAGGAAGAAAACATTTCCACTGGATGGATAATAACATGCCACGTAACAGCACCAGAAAAAAATATCTTGGATTTTGCAGGATAGGGACCAAAAGTGAATCACATTGAGCATACACCTTACAAATTAGTCCAAAGCAGGAATCTGTTTCCCTCTAAGGACATTTATCCTACTTAGTAGTGTGAAAATGGCAGATGGGTTGCACAACAAGGAAAGCACAATCCATCTCTTATTAATTTTGTCCTGAGAGGGAACAAAATGAAAATAAAACACTGATGATTCATAAAGAATTTTTTCAGGAATGGTGGACATTATTTGAGCCCTTTTCTTTAGAGAAGCAAATTAACTTTGCTATGGATTAACACAATGGCAGGTATTCATTTCTTTACACAACCACATGACAAGACTTAGTTTGTACTAGAACTCTCATCTTTCCAAATGTATTTTGCACTTCTTCAAGTGGATTTTTCCCTAAAATAGTTTTCTGCTTAACTGAAATATGCAATTTATGTAAATTATGTGTGTGTGTAGATGGAAGGAGAGGGAAGATGAATCCTGTTCCTACAGCCTGTGCATTTTCTGCCGTATCTATGTATGAAATGGTGCAGCTTCTGTGTGTTTAAAGGTCCTTCATTGAAAGAAAAGGCCACCAGCAAGAAAGGCACCTTCCTCCCACAACAGTTTGAGTATTGTGCAACGGAACAGATTGTATCAGTTCAAAAAAAGTCACGTCCCTGACAAAACAGTATCAGAAGCATGTAGAGATCACGTCTCCCTTCTCTCATTGTTACTCAGCTACTTTTATGTAACAAAATGCCAGCATGGTGATTCTAATCTCATTCAGCTGCACAAGCACTTTGATTGAAAGTTCAGAGGTGTTTTTAATCCTCTCCAACACGACCTAATAGAGGATGGCAAAACAGGAAGCCCTCGTGTGCAGATCCTTCCTCACGACAATGGCAGCGTGGAAGGTGCCATCTGTCATTTCATGCCATTATATTGGAAAATGCTGTCTCCTCTAAACTCCTTGCAGCAGCTGCTCCTGAAGGCTCAGCTCTTTGTCCTGAGCAGGCAGCTGTCTCTGCCACCCCTTTGGGAACAGTTTTGTTTTCACAGAATCAGGCAGGGCTAGAAGTGATCTCAGAGGTCACCTGGTCCTTCCGCCAGCCGCTGGGATGGATAGGCACTCCTGACAGATGTTCTCTTTGGCAGGCAGAGATTCTGGCTCTCAGAGACCAAACCTAAGCTGCCTTTCCCAAACTGGGAGACCTGTCAGCTCCTACTGTGTGTAGTAGCAGTTTGATGCCCAGTTGTTTTTCAACCATGATCATTTATTCAAGCAATATGATTTTGTGAAATCAGGATTTTACTTGAGGAATCCATTGTGCAGATGGTGGCTTTGTCTTTTAGACAGTTTCTGTCCTTCAATTTTATTCTCCAGGTTGCATGCTTCCTATTCTGCTACCCCCTGGTTAGCCTTGCTAAACCAGTGACACGAAACTCCATTAATTCCTTGGCTGCAGGACCACAAAGCATTGAAGATTTAATTTTAAATGAGCAAGGCAGCCTGCACCTCTTTGGATCTACTACAGACTTTTTGTAAGGACGTGGGCACTGGGTAACACACCATTAAGGTGAAACAAAAATACAGTCAGTGCCTACAAATGAAAGTAATTCAGAGAACGAGAGAATGGGCATGGGTGCATTAATATCTCTGTTCCTGGAGAGTAAATGCATCCCTACAAACTTCCTCCTGATTTCCAAAAGAAACTGTAGTGTAAATTTTCATTAGTGGGCACACATTTTAGCAGATGCTAATACAAATAAATGTCTGCAGTAATAACGAGATATGCTTGGCTTCTCTAACACTGATGGATGCATTCTGCCTGTACACACCTGCACTCAAAAGCACAGAAAAGAGTATTATTCTCTATGAGAAGAAGGAACATTGATGTAAGCCTCAAACAGTCATGCATTTGCAACAGAAACAGAAAGGACTTTTTGAATGACTGGCTAGTGATAAGTGAAAAGAAGTCTTATTGTGTAACCACACAAAGCACTGGGGACAAGACAAACCTATTTACATATGAGAACTCAGAGCTCAAGCAAACCCTATAAGAAAGGACATGAGACAGGATAAAAGATATGCAAAACCCAGAATTCCTTCTTCCCCACAGAGATTACTGCAAATTTCTACTTTTTCATTTATCTTTAAGGGTTAATCCTGTATGAAAGCAACTGTGCAATGATGGTCTCCAAAAATACATTAGAACTCTGTTAATAAATGTCTTTCCTCTTCTAAAAATGCACACAAATTATACATTGAATAGCTGCTATATATTCCATGCTCTCTACAGGTTATATGTATGATGCAAGGTATTTAAGGAAATGCTTCTCCAATTTGAGCATCATGACTAAGTTTCAGTCAGAAAGAGCAAGGTTATTTTAAAGACACAAGTCAAGATTGTGTATGATTTGTACAATACTTACAGAAGAAAAAGGAATAGCAAGACCCTTGGAAAGAATATAGAGATGCTGTGTTCATACAGGACAAAAACCACATGGTAACTGAGCTTTGATATTCTAATGCTATGAGAAATTATTTTTCTCTCTGATTTTATATACTATTTTTTCAGCTGATTCTGATAGAATGTCCTTGCCCTATACCAAACTATTTTAATATTTCAGTTGTTTACCTTTAGTGCAACATAGCATATAAGAAGTAATTTTATTCCACAATACAGCCTTTGATGTTGTTTAGGAGTAATGGAACAGGTTAAAATGTGGTCCTGTTTAAGCTTGTACTTTACCTTTTCAAAATTTGCTTGTTAGCTCACCTCTGCATGCAATGTTTGAATTTGCCATTATCCATGAGGCCTTTCAGTACAAAAAAATTAGTGCTTTGTTAAAATCAAGATTCAGGTAACCAAAGATACTGTAAAGGGTGGAGAGGATAAAAACCAACAAAATGTACTGTCCCTGTCATCCAGGTGCTTTCATAACTGAAGTAAAAACCTTATTACTCTGCCTGCTTGTAAATGATTTAAAAGATTCTGCTGTTTGACAAGTCACAAGAGTTTAAGCAAGAGCTGGTAGGGCTCAGACAGGCAACTTTATTGTTTGTGACAGTGCCTAGTATCCTGAGCCAAAAGGAGCTCACAAACTCTTATTCATGTGTCTAGCCACATCATCACAGGGACATTTCTGACCTGTGGAAGAAATGCTTGTGATTTCTGAAAGTGAGTAGTTAGCACTGCAAGGAGGATTGAACTGCTAACATGAATTTAAGACAGTGGTTTGACATAGAACTGAACACTCTATGCACTAACAATTCCAAACAATCTGCTTCAGCCACTAAATTCTAACAATCCATTATTTGCATGGGGTTTCTCCTCTCATATTAAACAGAGGAATTCTGAAAGGTTACATTCTTTAGAAGACATCATCTTAATAAAGTCTTAGCACAAGTGCATTTAAAATCTGTGGCAAAAGTTCAGAGAAGAGCCAAAATAGTCACAAGTCTGTGTATTTCAGTAGCAGATGGCTTTTTCTTTTTAACTTGCATACCAACCTTATCTGAAAAATGTAAATTCTACTGCTAAAAGCACATTCCTCTGAAATCAGATGTAGGCTTCATTACTTAGGGCTGGTCGTTTCCACATTCATTTAATTAAGTTTTGTGAATAGAACAGATGAAAGAGAAGGGGCCAAAAACCTAAGGGAAAGAAACTTTTGCAGTGAATATTCATCCCCTCCAAAGTTCCTCTGTCATTTAAAACCAAATAGCCAAACTCACTACTGAGTGAGTCATCTCAGTGAGACCCCCTTGCTAATCCTCTTCATTCCTTACAAGATGCAACTGCCCCACAAGCTGCAGCTCCCAGTCCAGCACACACCCAGCCTTACCTGGGCTTTAGTCCCTAGAGCACATCTGTGTTCTGTGTGGCCACCTCAGCTCAGGAGAGTGGGTCCCTGTGCACAGATCCCCCGGGCTCTTTCAGCCATGGCAGAACCTAGTCCTCACAGCAGGCCCTGGGTGTTTGTAAAGCTACCTGCAGAGTTGGAGTGGCCAGGATCACAGAATAAGCAGTTAAGAGGCTTTACCACATAGGGAGCTTGGAAACTCACAGAAAATGTTAAAATCAATAGAAGATGACTTTGCAAATAAGAGAAATATTTTAACTACTTTGCTAAGAAAACAAACAAGTTGTTTCCTTAGGTCATGCAGTGTTGTTCAGAGTTAAATGTAGTAACTTCAAATAAACCAAAGATAATGGATGGAAAAATGTACTATTGAGGAGTTATTTTCTGAGAAAATGCATGTAGTATATGAAAAGAAATATGAACCTCAAACTGCTGTGGTAACATATCCTACAGGCAGGCATCACAAAAATTCAGAGTAAATTCTTTCAAAGTGGCTGAAGGTCACAGAGCTGTACGTTGGAGAAAAGACATGTTGTTAGGGTTCCCTTTGGCACATACCTGATTAATCCTTCCATTTCACATTCCTCTCCAGCAGCCAGCTGAATAGCAAAGTGGGGGAATTCGTTTTCTTTGCCCTCAGAGCAATCCAATTGCTTAAGGAAAATGGATGGCTTTAGCTAGGCAGCTAAATAAAGTCAAAGAAAACATGTTCTTTTCAGTTAAGCAAAAGTGTGTACCTGCAACCAATGACTGTCACATTAAAAATACGTGACAAGTAGCATAACCCCAGTCTCTAAAACAGGTCAAAAAAGGACATTAAAGATCCCCCAAGGTGTCAGCAGCAGAACTAATCAAACATGGGATTTTAAAGAACTCATGTCCCAGGACTTCAGCATCTCTTCCAAACTGTGCCAAGCTCTCACCTCCAGAAACTCTAACATTCCTCCCCACTGCTCTTCCCTTCCAGCATCCCACTGAGTCTTGAAGGCAGCACCTGGGGCTTTCCCAGAGCCCCTTGATGTATCTGCAGGTTTGACCCTCACTCTTTAAAAGACAGTGCTGAGATTCACCTCCTTCCCACCTGCCCCACTGGCACCCAGCACTGCAGTGCCCTGGCTCCTGCAGAGCTGCCAGCAGCTGCGTGACCACCCAGCTTTTGTCTTCTGGCAAACAGAAAACAAAAGGGGAGTTATACCTGTGATCCTGTCCTAGAAAAAAAGAAGTTAAGTCTCCCTCTCCTCCTCCAGCTCCAAATTCTTACAAGGTTTCCAAGAACAGAGCAACTTTCCAACTTCTGTCCTATCAGATCTAGTTTAAAGCAAGCAGACTGACAGAAAACGCCTGGACAGATTTACTGCATGCACTTTGTTTCCTTAGGATGAAGGCTAAATGTGACATAAAACCTTAGGCTTGTAAATAAGTACTAGGTGGATCAATTATAAACACTTTTATAATGGGGGCTTTGCTACCCTCTTCGTTGCATTTAAAATTTGCAAACTGTCTTATTTACAAGAAATTGTAAACATAATTTTTAAAAAAGGAACTTATTTTAGAAGCCACATAAAATGATTTGGTTACCTATGATTAGGAACTAAATTTATTACAAATACTATAATAATTTTTGCTTAATTCTTCTCCTAGTCTTCCAATTTCATGACTACACCAAGTATTGTATTAAAGCCTCAACTTTAGCAAGCATCTAAACTACACATAAACTGAGTGCAATTTTGCCCCACCTTTACTGGAAAACTCTTTCTTTGAAGCAACATCCATGCTTTTTACAAATTATTTTAATGATTTCCTACTGCGTTTCAGTGCATTAAAGCAGTACCTTTTACTGTGTGTATTTGAATTATCTCCTTTATCTTAGTATGCAGCTGTTCCACAGTCTTGGAAATAACAAACAGCAATTCTGATTCTAGGAAAAGATCCCTGCTTTGAAGTCAATAGCACTGACAGTGACTTCACCAGGAGCTGAAGCTGAACCTAAATGCTCATCTGTTATACTGGCCTTAGCATCAGTCACCCATTACTTTTTGGTACCCACTTTCTCCAAAGCAGAGCACTCCTTCCAGACTCTTCTCTTTTTGTAGACTAAGGAAATTTCCAGGGAACTAAACTGTAATGTAATTATGACAGTATGACTCTGCAGTTGTCATAGCAATGGAATGAGGGTGATATGCTGTTGAAGTAAAAATAAAACTTCAAGTACAGCTAGTGAAGAACTAACAATTATTTGTAACTGCTTTACCACATTTATAGGCCCTTTGGAGAAAGACCATTGGAGTTACCCAGGGTAGATTGCCTTCTGAACTGCTGTACTCAGAGTTTTCCACCTCTGGGCAGCAGGAGCCTGACTGCTCTTGTTTCCTTGTAAACCTGTCATTTCCTGGGCCAGCTCATTATTGTGTGTGCCATGTGGGACTGGAAAAGTTCCGCAGTGTTCACTGGGTAGAGAAGTTTCCAAGGATTTCTTTCATTATATCCTAAAAAGGTACCCTTAAAAACTTCGGAGTTGAGATGAACTGGGGTTATGGAGTCAAAAGGGCAAAGCTGTGTTGAGATGTGGTTTGGACCACGGGTAGGAAGCTTTTGTAGTAACGTGACTCTGTTCTGCACACACCAAACCCGGACTTGAAGCTGCTACTCAGTATTTAAGCTACACTTTCATAGTAAGCACCTCTCAGAGCAATTTCCCTGCTTCGTGCTGTTATAATGTGGTAAAGAGATAACAGCTCACAGTGGCAACACCAGGCATAGAAATCAGCCTCTGAAACAACTGCTTATTGATTTAATAACAAATTTCTTCTTTTTAAAACCTCCATCTGGCTAGCCAGCCCTTATGGCATTTGAATTTTCCTTAGGAGTACAGACTATATTCTCTCCCATGCAAGATGGTGTTATTAAAAGGGACAGGGTGCTGAAAACTTAGCAAGTCCTCATAATCCATCCTGCTTTTCAGTCCAAATTTTGTGGAGTAATGCTTTAGGACTTTTATTCTTCCCTTGATACAGGGAATACCAGCCAAACGTTCCATGTTGCCCAAATCATGAGCATGATTACAAACATAAATCATTTTGCTTTTTAATTTATGTAAGAGAAATACTGTGACTTTTGCTCAAAAAACCCCAAGACTATTAAAGAATAGCACTATCTAATGATCTGTAAAACAGAACTAGTTTTTAGTTGTAGTAGTAGAAACAGGATTTTCTCCTGAATTCAAAACAAAGTAAAATCCAATTAAGACAGAGAAGCAGGAAATTCCATTCCAAATAGAGGTAGGTGGAACCTTTTCCAGTGTAATTCAAAAATTGCTTTCTTCAGTCCAGGGTGATGACTAGTCCTAGTTTTCTTATGGGAGAGTTGGGAAGTGGGGTAGGGTTTGTATTCACTGAAAAGGTAAATTAAAATACACACAACATTAAAAAGTTATGCTAAACATCATGCTTTTTATTTTTGGGGAAAGAGCAAGAAAATAGCAGTACTTCAACAGACTAGAAAAAGCCTCATGTAAATACTAAAAGCACAGCAAATTATACTAAAAACTTATACATTCTTAAGTCAAAGCATTAAGTTGCATGTAAATGTGTGTGTATATATTTATACATGTATACACACATAGGCACACAACTTTTAAGTACAGATGTAACTATCTGAATATCTGTGTTTTCCTTATCATTCAGTTTCATTTTGGGTGAGTGAAGAAATAGACCAGAATTAACATTAAAAAAATATCCAACCACTGCCACAGACTAGATTAAGAACTTACACACATACACAATTACAGCACAGTCTTTACTCTTGTGGCCTTTGATTTCCACTAAAATAAGCCAGTTTTAGAGGGAATGCACCCTGGAAGTCTCTTGGCTTTTATCACTGAAACATCCTAGCCTTTGTTAAAAACTAACAGAGGAGCTACCCCAGAACATGATCTCCAATTCTTCCTGCAAACTGCATGCACGCCAGACATGAACCATGCAAAAACCCTTTGAGGTTTAAGCCCTTAATTATTACCTTGTGTCAAGATTCAGGCACTGTGCTTTCCAGCAATCTTCAGAATTAAATTTAAGAAACAAAAATCGCATTGGGAGTTGATTTTACTTAAATTAGAGAAGGGTGAAAACTCAGATAGTTGGCAACTCTCAGCTGATTAAGCATTTCACACTATGAATTAATAAAAACTTAACCAAGTGCTTTAGTAAGTTCTGAAAACAAAAATAAGTTATATTTCAAAGAACAAGTTAGTATAAAAAGTCTTAACATATGCCAAGTATGTGCTCAAAATACTTATTTTGCATTTTTAAAAAGAGCTGTCATCTACCTTACAGCAACAAAGTTCACCCAGTATAAAATATTGCAATTTGTCCCATTGTGTCATATGAGAGGTTTCCTTATTCTTCATATGATCAAGAACACTTGCACAAGAGTTCATGTTATTCCAAGCCACATAGTGGCAGACAGACTATGTTTGAAAATGTGCTTTTACTATGCAGTGCAGTAAAAGCTAAGCAAACCATTTCAGAGCAGCGTTTAGCAGCCACAGAGCTACGTCGATGCAAGAAATCCAGAGAAGAGTATAAAAGTTAATGCCAAGTGGCAGTACCAAGAAAGTGAATTAGATCAACAGAAAAAAAACCCCTGCTGATAACATTCACTATCACATGTACAGCTTGTAAGCTAGGAATAAATTAGCTTAAGGAGAAAAAAAAATTATCTGTGTAAACAATTCACCCAGTACAAAACTGGATGCAGCCGGTAAGAGCAGAACTAGCTTAGTAGTGCTGAGGATGTGCGTGCATCCAGGTGCCTGTTCAAAATGCATTTATCAATGCCACTGACCCCCCAAAAAAATCACCTAGAGCTATTTACACCACAGCAGAGACTTCCCTCCCCCCTTATGAAGTTATTACAACTCAGGAGGTCGCTGCTGTCTACTACGATTAAAATTCCAGTTATAAGCTACCAATGTTTGCAAGATGAAAACACCCACCTTCCAAATTAAATTGAAAACTCTTGTCAAGCATGTCTGAGGACTCTTCAAAAGTTAAAGTACAGCACTTTGCTCAAGTGATATTTGCATGAGTAACTTGTACTGACAGCCTGTTAAAACAAGAGAATTTGACACAACTCGGGGTAGCTGGGTGTTCCTCCTCAGGAAGAGGGATCCATACAAATTCCAGTTGCTCTTGTTGAGGTGTGTTACAGGGAGAGAAGGACAAAAGAACCTCAGTTCAGTCAGCGTTGAGGGGAATCTTCCTGCTTCTAGAAGTATTCCTCCTCTTCATCAAAAAATCCGTTTTCCAGGGCGTACGAGCAGTCTGCATTAGAGTCAGCTTGGCAGGCACCTTTGTATTCTTGAATGGACTCATACAGGGAGTAGAGCTGACACAGCAGTGACATATCCAGCTGCCGAAGGCCAACCTGAAGGGGGAACAATTCAAACAATCATTATCACAATTGTCCTTCTATGGCAGTATAATGTTATATATCTTTGTTGCTAAACAGGAGGTTGAAGCTTCTTTCCACCTTGAATGGTTATGAAATGTGGAAGTAAAATTAATTTTCTAAGGTGACAGATGCCCCATGGGATAAACTGGACAAAAGAACAAGGAACAATGTGATGCAATAGTACAGAACAAATGCAAAGTGTTCTTCAAAATGTAGTATTACAATGGTTTGCTTAACTTCCAATAAGCAGTTCACAGCAGTTCAGAAGGCAATCTACCCTGGGTTCACTGCTGTCGAAACCATGGCAGATAAATTCATGAAGTCTATATTCCTCATTATGCAAGAGAGATAGTTTTCCAGAAGCACTGTGTGTCTTTCACACATCTTTCTCTCACACCATCACAGGCACTCTGCTTTTGTTTGAAAGAGCCTGGAGTAAAAGTTTCAAATGGGACTCTGACTGGTTTTCCCACTTCCCAGCTAAGTACTTCTACTCTTAATTTTCTTTTCTATATTGACATACATAGGCATCTGACAAAGCCAGGTGTGCCTAGCACAACACAGCACACTACTTGCAGGCAGCAAAACTAAAGCAGAAGTGACACAAGGACAAACGTCGTATCTTGCAAATCTTGAGAGTATTTTCATGTGCCAGTCAAGCATAGGCTTGATTATAATTAAGCACCTAATATTTTGGTCCTTAAGCTTCTCAAACATTACTTCCTGAGCAAATTAAAGATTTGAAGAACCATTAAAAAAAAGGCTGCATCTTTATGTCAGGTACAAAACTAGTATGTTGCACTGCAAACTGAAATAATGCTACTCATTTAACTCAATTCAGTCCTCCCTCTCTGGGAACAAAATGGAGAGTTCACTTGACATTGTTACCTATCCAAGTCAGATCAAATTAAAACTAGGTTTTGTCTTGCAGCAAATTTAAACCACTACCTAATTAGAGATTCTAGAAAAACAGCCATTTCAGCCTTATTTTTCAACAAAGTGTTAAGCCAAGAGACTGCTCCTAGTGAGTCTCAGTTTCACCAAATAAAAAGTTTTTGCCACAACTCATGTCAAGAGGAAATAAATAAACTAATATATAATGTTAGCAGCTTTTACTGTAACCTGAACATCAGGCTGTATTTTACTCAGAATGAGAAATCTTACCTCTCCTTATGCTTCTAAATTCTCAGGACAATACTCAGCACACAAGACAACCACAAGAAGCTAGCATGAAGATCTTATTTTGACATTGCTGAACTATCCTACCAGCAGGTAGGATAGTTATTTTTTACTTATTTTCCTCTCACTTCCACTAATATCAAACAAGAAGTCTACTGAGAAAAATGCAGCCTCTTCAAAACTTTCAAGTATGATACCTGAGGTAAGAAAAGCCTGAAGAAATGTCCAACCCTGATAGCATTAGCACAGTTTTTAATGCCAGCCAAGCTGTGATTGACTCTTGATAAGACAACCTATAGCACACAATTCCATGTGATAACTGTTTCTCACAATCACAGTTCTGAAATGAGCTCTCCTTTCCCCCTTCCCTCTCCAAAGCATCCAAGTTCATCACTTCCTCAGCTTTAAAAACTTACATACACAGTACCTGGCTTGATCATGCAGGGAAAGATGCCCTATGCCTTTCTTCCTCACTTGCTATAGAAAATTTAAAGCAAACCCATTACTCAATAAAAATATCTTTGACTGCTGCAAGAAAGAGTGTTCGACATCAGTAATAAAGCACTTTTATCTTCTTGATGAAAGACAGCCTATTGGTACACAAGAGGCTCTCTAATTTGTACAGACCACAAAACAGTACATCTGGAACCAAAGACCCTGTTGCTTGAAACTCTTTGATGTGTTTAGAAGTATCTTTTTCTTCAGAAGTATTTTATCAAATTATCATCAAGGATAACAGAGTATTAAAGGAAAGTTTAAAGGGGAAGTCTAGTTACCAAATGACTTTGAGAAGTATCTCATTTGATTTCCCATTAGGAAAAAAATAGATTAGATTTGCCTAATGAGTTATCTTTGCTTTTTTGGAAAGGCTTAAGACAACTAAGACCGTATGTCCTTGTTTCCTTTTACAGCATTGCAGAAGAAAGCCCCAGCAGTTGACAGACACCCATCCTTCCTGAGCTTTAATGCAAACTTCCAATTCTAACACACAGTTTTAAGAATTATCTCTAACTGTTGAAACACTGGCGGCAGACTAAGATTTCAGCACGCTACGCTGTCCTTCTAAATGCACAGAAGGACCTTTCAAAAGAGCTTTTTGTCCTCATGCACATTTTTAGCCTGAGAAAAACAGTCGTGAACTTGGCAGATTTTTAGCAATATGATATTTTATATGCTTCACAGAGTTATTAAGAGTTGGAAGGCACCGCTGGAGATCATCCAGTCCAACCCTCCTGCCAAAGCAGGGTCACCTCAAGGAGGTGACACACAAATGTGCCCAGGTGGATTTTGAATGTCTCTAGACAGGCAGAGTCCACGAGCAGCCTGTTCCAGTGCTCTGCCACCCTTAATGCAAAGAAGTTCTTCCTCATGTTGAGGTGGAACTCCTTGTGTTTCCGTTCACGGCCATTGCTCTTCATGCTGGTGCTGGGCACCACCAGAAAGAGCCTGGCATCATTCTCTTGAGACTCACCTTTCAGATATTTATATATATTAATGAGATTCCCGCTCAGTCTTTTTTCCTCTAGACTAAACAGGCCCATCTCCTGCAGGCTCTCTTCATAAGCAAGATGCTCCAGACCCCTAATTATCTTTGTGGCCCTCCGCTGGACCCTCTCCAGCAGCCCTTGTCTTTCTTGTACCCATTCTACAGAACCCTCAGCGCGCGAGGCTTAGGCTATAATTAGTCATTGCAGCTGCAGCTTGCACCAGCAAAGCACCAACACCCAATTAGTGTTTAATCAAAAGGTGCGCCAGGTCGCCCGGAAGAATTTCGCTATACTAACGCCGCGCTACAGGACCAAAACAGAGTCCTGGAGAAAAGTACGCCGAATCACCGCCGACACCGGGGTATTTTTTAACGCCAGCCTTTCAGCGCGGATGCCGTGTCCCGGTTGGTGCCGCAGGGCGCGGTGAGCGGCTCCCCATCCGCACCCGCAGCAGCCCCGCCGCCACCGGCCCCAGCCCNCCTCCGGGCCGGGCGGGGGCGGGGGAGCCGTGCGGGGCCGGCCGAGGGAAGGGAGGCGGCGGGGTGCCGGCGGCGGTGGGGCCGCGCCGCAGGTGGCCCGGGTCAGGGCCGGGGCCGCTTTGTCTGAGCCGGGGCGAGCCCCTGCGGGCGCGGCCTCAGCCCCAGCCCGTGCCCCGCAGAAACATCCCCGCGGCAGCGCTCAGTCCCCGGGCACGGGGAGGCAGAAGGGCCCTGCGGCAGCGGGGCTGAGCCTCCGGGCTCGGGATGAAGCGCAGTGAAAGCAGGCATGAAAGCAGATTAACTGCTGCAGGCGGAGGGTGACCGGTTCTTCTGTGGCGATGGTGTTACATCAGTCGCCTGGATAACGCGACGTGTCTCACCCTTTCCATCAAGATGTCTCTTTCTGCCCCGGTTTGGGCTGGGATAAATGTCTTCTCAGTAGCCTGTACAGGGCCGTGGTTTTGATTCAGAACGANCCCCCCCCCCCCGCCGGTCCCGGCAGCCGGGCCGGGTTACGGGGGCTGCACGGGCCCGGGCCGCCCGCGCCCACCGGGGCCGGAGCCGGGGCGCCGTTCCGGCCCCGGGGAGGTGGCGGCGCTCCCGCCGCCGATCGCCACGTCCTCCGCCCCC
>VWZV01007156.1:47547-73957 GCA_013397155.1 Irena cyanogastra | reverse complement strand
AGATTAACTGCTGCAGGCGGAGGGTGACCGGTTCTTCTGTGGCGATGGTGTTACATCAGTCGCCTGGATAACGCGACGTGTCTCACCCTTTCCATCAAGATGTCTCTTTCTGCCCCGGTTTGGGCTGGGATAAATGTCTTCTCAGTAGCCTGTACAGGGCCGTGGTTTTGATTCAGAACGAGAATAATGTTGATAATATGCTGATGTTTTGATTTTTTGCTAAGTCCTGTTTATCTTAAGGGCCCTTTTTTGTCTCTGTATGTCTGTCTCATGCTCTGCCGGGGAAAAGGTACACAAAAGAAACTGGGAGGGAGCATAGCCGTGGCAGGTGACCCAAACTGGCCAGAGGGATGTTCACCTTTTTTTATTTGTACTTTGTTCTCAATTATTAAACTTTTCTTATCTCAGCCTACGCGTTTTACTTTTGATTCCCGTTCCACTGGGGGAGAGGGCGCAGGCGGGGGGTGCGGAGTGAGCTGCGCTGAATCCACGACACTTCCACATCAACACAGCCAAGTTTTGTACCAAAAGTGCTTTATCTGCGAGCATTGCAACTACACGAACCTAGGTCTATCTGTTTTGTGGGTCGAATTTCTCCATCTGAGAGTTAGCTCGCTGTCTTCCAGCGTTATTCGCCGAGAGGATTATTGCTCTGCTTTACCCAGAAATACCCAGGTGCTTTCCTGAGAAGACTGTGGAGAGGGAGCCATGCTCCAGGACGGGGGATGTGCCACGGGAATCCCCAAAACCGCCAGTGTGGCCACAGCTCTGGTGCCACAGCAACACAACCTCAATGTGCCAACTCTGATTTTGTGCCTTTTACGCTTCCTCCCTTTCTCCTTGACATGTTTGCATCTCGGGAGTCTCTTAAAAAACAAAAAAACAAAAAAAAAAAAAACCGGGCAGTTTAGGATTATTCAAAATCCAAACCAAAGCAGGGTATAAAATTGGAGTTCTGGGAATATGCTGCCATTGCAAGGCCAGATTGTTTAGAGGTGCATTCCTATTCCCATGACCCTGCTTTGTTTGTGGGGTTTTCTCTTCAAGAAATACCCAGATATGGTGATTTTGAGTTAAGCCTCTACATACTTTCAGTTTTGTTCCCAGACTCGCATGGTTTTTTCATGGTTTAAATGTCATAAGACTCTGTGACAATTGTTTTCAAACTGCTTACAGTAGAGGAAGCTTTTGCCAATCTTTGTTCATGTTTACATGCCACTTTAGGGACTGATTTTTCAGACAACCTGATGTGCTTTTTGATGCTTTTTGCCCTGGAATGAAGATTTTTTTTTCCCCATTAGGCATGATGCTACTTCTGCCCAAGTTGACTGTGAAAAATAAAGTTGTGCTCATAGCTTTTATGAAACTAAAGGCATTTTAAACCATCCTTACTGTAGATGAAAAGTGTCAGCCAAGGGTGCCTGACTGCAAAAACTTTGTTTTGATTTGCTAAAGAAGTACACACTGTACTATTTGTCTGCTTATTAGCAAGAATTAGTTTATTTGTTCTCCATTCATCATCCCCCTTTTTTCTCTCTTTCTTTCTTTTTGAAAAAGCTTGTATTATTTTATCTAAACCACCTTAATTTTTTTTCAGTTTACCTGATCTCATTAAATTCTGAGTGCATTTTCTTCACACTTGTGTCCTTTAGGCACCTTGTTGCCATGTTTACCATTGCAGAGATCTTTATGCTGTTTTACTGCTCAGCTTTGTAATCTGAAAAAGAAAAAAATCCCACTTTTTGGGTTTTCAGAGACCCTTCTCTCAACTGGCAACCTTATCTAGCCTTCATTCATACTAAATTCATAATTGTCCTTTAAAATCTAAACCTACTGCTTTATTTATTCCGACCTAGTTATAACAGGGTGATAATGGACGCTGGAGTCTTTTGCAGTTATGTTTTAAGGTTATGAAGCAAGCTTTTGTTAGCTGTATAGACCTCTTGGTCTTTGTTGGTTCCCAGAACTGAGCTACAGAAACATGTTACTTGTCAAAACTGATCTTTGCTAAGGACGTTACCTCAAAAAACCCCACATTAAAAATACATGTTGCTATGTCATAAAGATTTTGGAAGTTCCAGGTGAGTGGTGTCCCATAACATCTCCTTATGCATTATGGTGTGGGTTTAATTTACATGTTCCTATGTGATGTTTTTCCTTTCCTAATTCACTAGGAGGATACGCAATGCCTGTGTATCATTTGTGCATCATTTACTAACAACCTTCTCTCCAAATGTGGTGATCTATATGCATTATAGCATACCTTGAATTGATACATTAAGACTGTTCCCTACAGCCTTTTCTCTGATGCTTTCCCCTCTAATAACTGAGTTATCCACAGATGCTAATGGAATTCTTTGTTATGACAGCCCTGTGTTAGGAGGTAGTGTTGTTATCCACGTTGGATCAAGGACATGAGGACACAGGGAGCTGGCGGTCAGTCGTGGTAAAAAACATCAACTAATTTTAGATGCCTGGTTTGTGATTCCTTGGAATGACTTTCCACCCGACAGAACTGACAAAAGGACATGTGCCTCATAGCTTCAAGCTACCCTGCACAGAGCAGCACCTTTGCTTAAAACTACCTTCATTAGAAATTTAAAGTAATGCTCCAGAGTTTGCAGCAACGTGGCACGTGTCACATTTGTCAACTGTGCATCAGGGATATCCTAAAACTTGTAAACAAGAGGCACCAGAGCTCCTCTGTCAGTATCCTTTTTGTGTTGGGAAGATGTCTCTCATTGGGCTAACTTGCAGTCAGAATTACTTGTCAAGGGCGAGTCATGATTTAGATATCACAATCTGGGCATAAGCAAGACAAATTAATAATTAGTTACACATGCTTTACTCTTCCATTTGCCTCTGTAGTTAAAATGCCTGAACACACTCTGTTTCTCATGAGGCCTATAGCTTTTATCACTAATCTGGAGGAACAGAGATCAGACTGTGGTGCTTTGGGAATGATGTGAATCTCAGCCATTTGGCAGAAGAGAATTCAGAATTTGCTGGGTATAATTGGAACCTGATATATGATGCCATATATCCAAACAGAAACTAGATTTTCAGCTAATTCACATAATTCAGATCATTCAATTCTTAGCCATAATTTTTCATCAGTTTTAAATAAAAATGGTTGGGTCCTAATTTTGATACTTTTTTTCCAGTTGTATTTTTATATCTCTGCCTAAAAGGTGAAACCCCAAGTATATTCTAACACATATCACAGAGGCTTCCTAGCAAAGTGCTATCCCAGATCTAGAGCAGAGATCCTGGTATTTAAGCTACCAGGATCCAGGAATTTAAGCTGCCTGAGTAAACCTTTTTTATAGGCCTGCTACCTCATAGATACCCAAGAAAGACACTTCAGCCTAGGCAGGATTCAGAACAAAGTGCTAAAAACACAAATATGGAGGTTTGGGGATCCGGGCTCCAATTTAAAGTTCTTGATGAAATGTTTTCTTGTGGCTATAAACCCTGGTACACACTACTTGCTCTGTCAGCCTGCTGCTGTTGCCCTTGTTGATTTTTCACCAGATCCTGTCCTTGTGGTGGCACAGACCCTGTTCCAAAGCAATGTCCCCTAGCTATGGTCTCCAATGCCGTCGTTCCTGTCCCTGCCTTTTCTTGCTCCGGCTGCCACACATGGATGCTCGATCTGTTTGTCTCTGGAGAGGGATCCTGGACCAAGAAATCCCTGGCCCTTTATACCCTCCCAGTCTGCTCACCAGATCTTCACCTGCCCTGCTCCTCTGGGTCCATTGGCAATTTATGGGGTCCACCAACACCTCATTGAGCTCTTTCTCCATGCCCAGGTGGGCAGCTCTTATCTTACAGCTTGGGCCAGCCTTGGGGCCTCCAGGGTCTCAGTCCTTACTGGAAGATAACCAGCCTTTGTTTATCCTCTGCTTAGTCGTTCATGTTAACAAACAGAGTTCATTTAGAGTGCACCTATGCTAATTTTTGTGCAGAACCCACTCATGCTAAGCTCTAGGCAAGTTACAGTTAAACTTATGCCTACACAATTCATTTCTAGTATTCTATAAGAAAACTTACTTTATTCTGCAGCACTCTTTCTGCTGCCTTCCTCAGCTTCTCTGCCATATCTGAGGCTACCCTTTAGCCTGCTGCAGTGAAGTCAGACTGCTAGTTCTTCCTTTTTCATGGAGAAACAAAAAAAAGAAGAAAATTTTGACAATGTGAGAGAGAATGTATCTAGGGCATGGAGGGTAGGTGTGACAGAAAGGTGGTTAGGACTGGGCAAAACAAGGGCCATAGATTCAGCAGGAATCAGGTAACAGGGAGTGATGTGTAGAAATTTAGTAGTGTGTGTTAGTAACTTTCATCACTGGTTGCAACTACCAGCTGGCAATAATGCACATGCAGGGTTTTGGTTTTCTTGTGAGCTTTGGTTTTTTGTTGTTCGGTTGTTGGTTTGGTGTGATTTGGTTCTGTTTTTTTAAGTGGCAGCAACTCAAAGCAGAGCTCTCCTTCCTCTCTCCTTTTCTCAATGAGGATGGTATGGATTTTTGAACTAATTTATGCCCATCAGTTAAAGCAGTGAGAAGCAGTATGGAAATCTGAAGGGCACGTGCATGTGGAAAATAGTTACATTTCTGCAGTGGTGAGTGGTCTAATTCCTCTCTCTCACTGTATTTTTTTACACTGCAGTCAGTTCCAAGTGCTGTGTTTTGTGTCGTGAAGGGGAAAAAAAGACTCAAAGTATGTACTTTCATGTCAAAAATTTCAGTTCAGGATTATAGGAAGGATCATGCTAAGGAAAAATAAGGACTGGATCTGAAAGTAAATTGATGGGACTTCTAGGTGAGGCATCCAACTGTTTGTTTTCCTGATTATGTCAAAATATGGTTTGTTCATATCTCTGTTCAACTTCAGATCAAACTATAAATCTTCTCCACAGTACATCACTCAGTGCACTGCAACACTGGTTTTAAAATCTTCTTATTCTGTCCTCTCACTTTATTAAATTAGATGTAGTGGTATCAGTCTTTTTCCCCCTACCTCTCCAGCCTCAGATTCTTCCCCATTTTGTCAACTCTAGAAAAAAAAGAGTTGTAATTTAGACCACACCAAATTCATAATCCTATAATGTATCCTGGTTTTCAGGATTTCTGTTGTAATTAAGAAAGTAAGCCATTTTAGTACTTCTTATCAGCTGGTAAAAGTAAATCCCCCAAAATGAAATGAGAAACAATGGTGGGCTGTAGGAATTTGTAATTTCAGTATGATATGAAAACTCATAGCCATGAAAGAATCCAGCAGAGTTTTTGAGATAACTGTGTAATACACTAGCCTCATGCCCAAAAATCTTAGTGGCTCTGAATATCTTCCCTACATCTCCTTTTGTTGTGTCAAAAAAAAAAAAAAAACAAAAAAAAAAAAACTTCAATGTGCTTTGGAATATTTTTCTCCTCTTTCCCATGAGTTCAGTATAGTTCTGATAAGCATTTGCCTCTTCCAAAAAATGGTTTGAGGAGCCATTTATTACCAGTCTCTGTGGTTAGTTCAGTTTGTTAGCCTCACAACAACTCACTTCTTACTCTCAGCAGTCTGACTTGACTTACAGTGACAGCTTTCCAGAATCTGATTACTGAAAGCAGATCGCCAGGGGATCAGAGCTACAGGCTTTAAGGGTATTTGTCTTATTATCCCAGTGACACTGAGCAGACCCTTTCCTTTAGTGAGATCTGCATTGGGGTCAGAGCTGGAGGATGCTGTCTAAACTGGGTTGAGGTCATCTGAGGTAAAAATGATGGGAGCTCTAAATCTGCAGGCAAAATGGCACAGCGGGAAGCAAGCTGCTGAGCAGGAATGGCTGCGGGTGCACAGAGCTGGGAAGGACTTGTGCTTGCAGAGTGCACTATATTGCAGATTCTCTAGCAATTTGTATCTGCCCCAAAGCCTTTTAGAGTGAGGAATGGTCATTAGTCATTTTAAAAAAAGAATTCTTTATTTCTCTGTGATGTGGTCATTTGGAACAAACGTGGAAGTTTCTATGTACTATTATGTCAGGGGATGTTAGCAAAGAGATCATGTTTCTTGCTTCCTTCTTCTGTGTTCTCCCTTAGCAAATGTGTATATGAGATTTTTTTTTTCAGGCTGAATATGGAAATCTGTTAGATAACATGTTTTCACTAGATAGATGTAGATTACACTCCTCAGGAGATAAACATTCCTCTTCAGCTGTAATGCTGGCTGAGGGGGCATAATTTTATATCCAGATGTACCTGCATTCTTGTAACATGACCTTTCCTCTGCTGCAATGCAAGCAGACAGATTTGTGCCTGAACTGAGTTGCTGAATAATAAAGTTCAGGACTGAGGCTGTGAAAAGCCCCAGTTCATACCCTTCAGTTCAGCTGTGCCAAATGCCACTGTCCCATGCTGCTCTCTGCCTGCCCAGAGCTCTGCCCCCACTGCAAAGAGGCTGCACTCCTCTGCAGGCACTCACAAGGGAGAGCAATGAGCAAATTTCAGCGGGTCTCTTCCTTGCAGCAGCTGGGGTTGCACAGGATGGATGAGGCTGCAGCAGTGCCTGGGAGCACAGCAGCCAGCCCAGAGCTTGAGGGAGCATCCTCGTGTGGACCTGGATCTCCTTGTCCCATGCTGAAATTGAGCTGCCTCTGAGGTGGGACAGGGGAAATCATTTAACGGTGTGTGACATTTTTTCTAAACAGTTTAGAGGAGAAAGATACTCTACGTGATTGAAAGTTCATTTAGGTAGAGAGAATGTAATTACCTGGCACAGTTAGAGGAGCAAACCTATTACGAGTCTCTGATGAAAGCTGTCATCAGTTGTTTAATGGCCAACAGGTGACTAGAATTTTTGTTTCATATTTCATACAAGAACAGCACATTCAACAGCCCCAGTGACCCCTAAATTCAGTGCAGGGACACTCAGCAATTACTGACTCAGAGGCAGATGTTCTACTAGCTGAACGGTGATTATTGCTTCTTGCAGCACTTTAGTATGTAGCACCCAAACAACAAGAAGTTTGGGCCTTATTTCATATGGGCAACCTACTTTTGAAATGGTACAGACAAAGAAATATCTTTGAAATACTGTCAGTATTTAAAAATTAAATACATTCTATGCAGCAAACATAATGCTTGAAAATAACTTCTTGGTGTAAGTACATGATACCAGATTTTTACCTGACGTGAACTTGGCAGAGAAGTTGTATCAAAGCAGTTTACGTTTCAAACAGTGTGAAAACAATCCACCCCTCTTTTTGCCCTTTTCCCCCCTTCTTCTCTATTAGAAAAGCCCCTCTCAGGCAGTGCAAACTGTGTGGTTGTTTCTCTGTCTCCTGCCCAGAAACTGTATATGCCTGCCAGGAGGGAGCATGATCCTTATCAGCATGTGCTGAGCTCATGTGCCTCTCAACATAATCATGCTTTTCAATTTATTGCAGACAGACACAATTGTCCCAGGCTGACATGTGGACTGAGAGAAACCCATCCAGCTCACCAGAGGGTGCAAAGGTTCAGCTCATCTTCCCTCCTTGAAGTCCCTCTGGCTTTTCAGAGTTGTTCTTCATTGGTAGAGACGTTGAGGAGTAACTGTAATGCCGACAGCTGTCATTGCCAGGTGGGAATTGTGCTGGAGCACAGCAATTCCTGCACACACCTTAGGCACCAGCAACATTGGAGACAACACTCATGTGACAGGATCAGCCCATATAAAAATCCAGCCAATTCTTTGTCATTTTACAACTTGGTGCCATCTGGAGCATGGCACAGAGAGAGCCTCACCCAAAAAGCAAACTACAGTAAATGTTGAGGTTGCAAAAGGAAACGAAAATTTAAAGTAAAACAAAAGACTAAAACCCCTGCAGGGGGAAATGCGACAGCAAATATCCGCAAAGAGAGGAAGCCACTAAGTCCAAACATCAGTGCTGGAAATGAGATCAGATCAAGCTGATCCCTAATCAGTCACTGACAGGAACAAACAGGTATACAAATGAGTTGGAGGGAAAAACAAGGATTTATGAAGTATTTTTGGCAAGTCTGGAAAAATAAGAGTAATTCCATTTGGCAAATGTAATCTAAAGGCTTCTTCACTTTTCTCTGTTGAGTTGTCCAGGGAAGATGGAAGCCTACAGAGACTGCCTGAATAGGAGCCATCAAAAATAGGATTGCTGTCAAGTCCAACACTTGCTGTGAAAGTAAAAGTCAGTTTTAAGGCACATCAGTAATTTTGTTTCCACTTGCATCTCTAAAGAATGTTAAGGAGTTAGAAGTGGGGAGATCATTTGAAGATCTTGTTTACAGGTTGGACAGGCAAAAGCAACTTCTTCCTTCTTAGTCTCCTTTCTCTCTTAACTTTTTTTTTTTTTTAAACTGTGACAGGATAAACAAAATGTAATTTATACAAGGCCACAAACCCCTATACTATGAGAAGTAAGATGTGGAGTGCAAGGGATGCATGCTTTGAGTTTGACTTACTGTTTTTATATCACTTGCAGAATGCAATTGCTCTTTAATTAAATATGAGTTTTCAGAACTTTTTGGAAAACTAGTGACCTGAAATAACTTTTAGATATCTCACAATTATTGTCAAATTTCAACTGTAAGAAAAAAAATATCAAGAACTATCTCTTTTATTTTTCAATGATTATGAAAACTTTTAGAAGAGAATGAACATAATTTTGTCAATGCTTTGAAAGTAGGTTACTTGCATCCTGTGGCACTCACTCTTTTGATGAAGACATTTATATTTACCAACTTTATTCTTGTGAAGTCACAGTTTTCTCCGATATTGCTTTCAGGTAGAGAGAGAAAGAGGTAAAATGATAATTTGATGAACTTTGGTGAACTATCATAGATCAGAAGATGAACAGTAACTCATAAATACCATGATTTTTTAATAATTTCAGAACCGAAATATGTTGCTGTCTCTGCTCTAGACTTGATTCTGAAAATTATTTACTTTTAATTCTCATTCATTTAATGAAGTATCAACAAAGCCACAGCTAGCTAAAGCTGCAATAAGTGAGCAATTTAAGATATTTTCCAAAATTTTCATAGGAAGATGCTTCCTAATATGTTCTGGAGACTTCTGCCATTCCTTGAATAAGCCCCACGAGGCTTGATCCAAATCTCATGGAATTCAGTGTTAGTCTGTCCACTGGGTTTAGCTGTAGAGAGAATTGGGTTAGAGCCTGTGTCTGAAACAACGGGAGGCCTGTGCTGTCTGAATGTTGGATGTTTCAGGGAGGAACTGACAAACAATCTTGCTGTCAAGCTTTTCCTTAGGGGACCTCACTCTTCAGAGCAATACTGATTCGCCAAATAAACCTGGGAGGTGCATGATAGTCACACAAAAAAGGATGCAGAAAGATGGTGTTATTTGTAATACTAGCCTGTGTAAAGCACGCAATCAGTTTTATAAGAGAAAATGCAGGGAACTTGAATAAGGCTTTCATTGAGCAGTATTAATAGCAAAGTTTTATCATATGTAGTAAATAGACACTAAGTGTGTGGGGTTTTTTTAGCTGAGGGCAAGAACTTAATGTGTGATTTACAGATGCTACTTTTGATCCTGGCAGTGATGTGAGACAATTGAAGAGCTGCAGGTGCCCCTGTCCTGGGTTACTGTTGTGCAATAACATCAGCATTTCACTGCCTAATGCTCCAGCTGGGCACATAAGGTGTTTGTACTCTTGTTCTCACTCGTTTTCACACTATTGCTCCATCTTGCTGATACATTTGAGTGTGATTCAGCCTTTCTCAATTTTAGTCTTCATCTTCTTGAGAGTTTTTGGGTTGGTTTTGGCTTTCTGCTTTGTTTTGTGGGGGTTTCCTACTATGTTTTTGTTTGTTTAGCCATATAGCAATACCTTTACCACTGCAGGCTAAAAGGCCTGGTTTTGTGTAATCACTCCTTTTCTTCAAAACACCTCCTAGAAGTGTTAAGTGCACTGCCACACTCATTTGAACCTCAGCATAGCAGTTAGGTTGTGTAATGCACTTCTCTAAATCAACTTGAGCAGATGGGAAGGAAAATAGCTCGAGCTAGCACAGCACAACTCCCCTTGGGCACTTTTCAGATGGAGGTAGAAGTGCAGCCTGGCAATGCCCTACTGTCTTTATTTTGTCCTCTTGAATGACAGAGGCAGCCTAGCCTGAACAAGGAATTATTCCCCCTGGCTCTTCCTCTCCTGCCAGTTTACACTGGCAGCACTGTATAATTACACTCTTTTAAATATTGCTTGTATGGTAATTTTTCTCACACATCATACATTGCTTCATTTCTATTTGGGCAAAGGAGAGAGAAGATCAATAAAAAATTAAATAAGTGAGATATAAACAAGAGCAACATAGGTTAAAAGGTGATTAAAAATAGTGGCATTAATAAGTCTTTTTTTATGCTTATCAGGTAGGAAGCTCACAGCTGTATGAAGAAATTAAACCTTGTCAATTTATTAAAACTCCATGATCATCACTGGTTAATTTATCCAAAACAGAAGGAATGGGACACTACCAAGTGAGGCTAAATGCATCACTTAATTCAACCTCACTGTAATCACTGAAGTCATGAGTTTGAGTTTAGCTGGCATTATCTGTTCTCTGGTGTAGAAGCAAATGGTTATATAAAAACAAAGCAAAAATCAAGTTAGAACTGACTGTTTCAGTGAACCATTAGAGAAAACAGGCTCCATGTTAAGACAGTAGTAATAGAATCCAGTGGTTTTGAGAAAAAGCTTCACCTGGAAAATTTGTTAATGTGAAATTAATTACATACATAAATGCCAGTGGTGGTGTCACAGGTTTTTAAGTACCAGGTCAGCTATTCAGTGAAGGAGGGACACATCCATGATCTGACCAGAGGTGCTGCTTATTCATGGTGCCTCATGGACAAGCAGCAGGAAGAGCTCAGATCTTTAGTTTAGTGCCCTTTCCCTAGAGCAAGCCACGGCTGTACCTCAGAACCTGCCCAAAGAGCCATGAGAAGATTAAACTTTTCTCCTACCCTTGCTCTGATAAGCCAACGGAAGCTCCTGTCCTCTTTATCTTGTATTTCATCCAAGGATTCAGTTCACTTCCAGTCTTCTTTCCTCATATAATTTATTGATGTCAGAGGTTGGGAAATTGCTAACTACTTTAAGCTTTTACAATTTTCAAAAAGACTACAGCCCTGTGTGCAAGAATATTCCCTTACGTACGTCCTCTGCAACTTAAATTGTGCTAGACCTAGTTTAGGATGACAGCAAAATGGGCCAAAGAGCTGACAAAGCTACAGAGAGTTTAGGTTGTCAAATTCTTTGTAGTCCAGGGACAAACGCTGTTAGAGAACGTGGAGCATCAAGGTGCTGAGACAAATTTAAGCCTTTCTAAGCCAACTTGATCCTGATTTTCCATATATGCAACATTTGGGTTAGCTTTGAATTCACCAGCTCCAATTCCTCCCAGTCCCCTTCTTTTTCCTTGAAGTTTCCTAAGTTTCATACCACTCTGCTCTGTATCACACTTGCATCTTAACCCAGTGTTGTCTATTTCCTTCACATTTCTCAAACTCTTTTAAATAAGTCATTCTGCAACATTTTTTGCTGTGCTTCCTTGTCTTGCAAAGGTCGAATGTATTTTTTCCCCTACCTTTTTGAAGCTTCAGTGTAATGTGAAGCACCAGGGGAGCCCTTCCAGCTTTTATTTTCTCTACAGGAGTCTGTGCTTAGTTTACTGTCTTTGCAGGGACCACGTGAGCAGCAGAGTTCACAACTGACATGAGAGGCTCAATTATGCTCCCACTCTCAGCACAGGTAGAGCCAATCAATTTTTCATCACTGTGGCAGGGGTTTCTATGGGTCTTGTGATTTTTGCAGGGCTCCTTATGGAAATTCATGGGAAATTCAATGAGGAGAGTCACGGGAGATGTTGTAAGACGATAAACAGAGGGGCAGCTCTGAGAGGGTTGTTTTGGCTGTGGAAAAGAGAGATAATGACATTGAAAAAGAAGCAGTGAAATAAGAAAGAAGTAAAGAGAGAAGAAAAGCCTTTTCTGAGTTTAGGGTCTCAGCAGGGAAGGAGGAGCTCAGTTTCAAGGTCATTGGGGCTTTTGCTGGAGCAAAAATAATGAGGAGGAATAGGGAAATTTGAAGTGTGCATTTGGGGGACACTGCCCCAGTGGTATGGTGAAGTATGTAACCAGTGAGACAATAATTAAAAAATAAAAGAAAGATGTGCCAAAAGGAAATAAATGTTTCCTGGAAACAGTGCTGAGAAAAATAACACCCTTAAAACAGTTAGTGAAATTGTCAGCACAGTGAAAAGCAGAATCCAAACAAAATGGGAAAAGAGAAAAACAAAAACTTCTATGCTGAAATGCATGTAGGGGAGAGGGGGGTCTGCTTCTTCAGTTTTGTCTCAAGCTTCTATTAATGTATGTAGTGAAGAGCTCTTATTTTTCCATTCACATGTTTCTTTGCACCTTTCCACATAACTTGTCTATGTTTATGGATCTATATCACAGAATCACGGAATATGCCGAGTTGGAAGGAACCCCCAAGGATCATTGAGTCCAGCTCCCAGCCCTGCACAGGACAGTCCCAGGAATCACACCACGTGCCTGAGAGCACTGTCCAAACGCTTCTTGAACTCTGCCAGGCTGGTGCTGTGACCACTTCCCTGGGGAGCTGTTCCAGTGCCCAAACACCTCTGGGTGAAGAACCTTTTCCTAATATCCAGCCTAAACCTCCCCTGACACAACTTGAGACCATTCCCTCATGTCCTGTCACTGGTCACCACAGAGCAGAGATCAATGCCTGGCCCTCTTCTTCCCCTCACAAAGCAGCTGTAACTGCAGTGAGGTCTCCCCTCATTCTCCTCCAGGCTGAACAGACCAAGTGCCCTCAGCTGCTCATCACACAGCTTCCCCTCAAGGCTCTTCATCATCTTTGTAGCCCTCCTCTGGACCCTCTCTAATAGCTTAATATCTGTTTTATATTGTGGTGTGGCTTACAGATGGGATTATCCCATTTTACATCACTCTGAGGGTTTCCAGAGGAGTTCCAGCCTCAGCAGAACACAGCTGCATCTCGTGCATCTCACAGTTTGCAGCATGAGCTGATGATGGGCAGTAGCTGATGGACATTGCCACCACTCTGATTTTCAGCTGTTGGAGAGGTTTCTTGTTTTCTTCAGCATATATCTCAGCATTTGATTTTTGACTGCTGCAGAATCAAATCTTTCATTAAGAGTTTTTGGGGATTTACAGACCATGGCCTAGGTCTAATGTGCCACAGCTATGCAACATTTCCAGTGAAGATCTCCACTGTGCCATGTCCTAGACAGGCAAGGACTTTTGGTGGCTTTCAGGGAAAGGTTACAATTTCATCTCTTTCCCCAGGTGTTTGTCTGCAGGAATATGGAAGGCTTGGATAGATGGGTACTCTGTTTATTTGGGGAAATACTGTCTCTTTTGCCTCTGGGCTGAGAGGGAATACATTTGGAGATGTTATTGTTAAACTATTTACATGCTCTCTGGAGAGAGTCTTGTACACAAGGTGCTGTATCTGTCTGTGAGAGGAATGAACAGGTACACACTACAAAGCCAGGATCTGTAACAAGAACTCCACTCTTCATTGGCAAGGAAAGTGCAATTGACATATACTCAGGACTTCACAGTAGTATTTTGCTCACAAAATATTGCACAGAGTGAGATAAAACCTCCCCTGAAGAAACAGAAGAAGATGCATTCCTCAGGGATTACTGTGTGATGAGACTTCAGGAGCAGTGGTCAGCACTGGTAGCCAGTGTCCCAGGAGCAGTAACAGTTCTTTTGCTCCAGGCACAGCCTTCACAAACAGGTATTTCTACCTCTCTAAAATTGTGTGTGTGGCGGGGGAGGGAGACAGTTAAAGGCACACTTTGGCATTTGGAAATTAGTCAGCCACCCTGTCTCATTCCTGCTTGCCTGACTGTTTGGCAGCAGAGCTGGCTGGGGAAATGTTTCTCTGATCACAGACGGCTTGGAAGCAAACTGGGAGATCTACAACTGGACCATGTATCAGCATTACCTTCAGTCAACTTTTTTCACTAATTAGTTCAGTTTAGTGGCACAAAAAATAAAGGCTTGGGTTAACATTTTGTCCTTCTTTTCCTTGTCTTGCTTTTTCCCCTGGATGAACCTCACACACCTCACTGAAGGGGAGGTAGTTTCAACAAGCTGCTTACTAAAGAGCCACACTCCTCCCAGGACTAGTACCTGCCTCCCCCCCTTCAGTCCCATCCCACAGCTCTCCAGGGCATCCAACTATCCATTCAAGATAAATTAATTCCGATCCCAAAATCTGCTTAATGTCCTCCTGCAGCCAAAGCATGAACTTGAGGCTTGCTCTTCTTCAAGCTGTTGCCTGCCTTGATGTCAAACACTGCCTTTGCAGAAATTCTCACCCCAGTTAATCACCTTTTCCTTCTTCCTTCCTGTCTCACTGTTGTCTCTCTGCCATGCCACATGTGGCTCAGGCTCTTATCAGCAGTTCAGCCTCCTTCCCTGCAGAGATTGCAAGGCCTCAGGATGGAGAAAGCTGCTGCTGAGAGATGAGGAAAAGCTGAGAAGCAGTGAACCCCTTGCGAATGTGAGCTGGAGAGGGCTCTTTGCAGCTTTCTACTCGCTCTCAGACGCGCTTCTTGTCAACCTCACAGCTCTTGAGAGAAAGTGGCAGAAGAGCTCTTTTTGTCTCAGTTTGGCAAACAGACAGGTAGGGCAGAGGGGTGCATAGCTACAGGTTAAGAAAAAAGTGTCTGAAGCCACTGGAATGAAGTTGGACAAAGGCAGAGAGCAATTGTAAAAGGCAGAGACTTTGCTCTGTGGTAACCTGAATCATGTTGAAAACCAGTTTTTTGCTATTGTTGCAATGGAATTGTTGGGTTTTGACAAATATGCCTTTCAACTGCTTGTTTCTTCTTCCTCTGACAGAGCTCTTTTTCAATAATTCAGATAAATTCTCTTTGCATTTCTGTGCTGGAATAATTAAACTCTGAGATGATTCCCCTAAAGTGTGGGACTGTGTGTCATCAATCATGTCTGCCAGCAAGACTTCCTCTGCTGTAGCAGCAGGAGTATTGGCTCAGCAGTGGTCTGTGAACAGGAGACAACATGGGTAGGAAAGGCTTTTGTATGAAAAGTTGCCAATTTTCCCCAGTAGTGTGTGCTGGTCTAATAAAAGACAGGATTTCTTCCTGCTATCCTTGTGTGCTTACAATACCTGTGCTTTGATCAGGGCCTGCAGCTCACTTCAAACACTTCCCCAGGACATTTGCTTGTTTTAATCACCACTGGCTGTTTCTTTTGCTATCAAAGGAACTACTTGTGCTAGCTTTTGATATGGGGAATGCACCACTCTGTAATCAAAGTTATGTTTAGCTTGTCCCTGAGCATCTAGAGAGAAACCTTGAACAGCAGTTACTGGCTAAATGTAAAATATGTATTTGTTAACAGCTGTGCAGACTGAGGGTGGGGTGTATATGTATATAGTTTGTTGTGCTGTATTTGTATTGCTGGAAGGTGAAGGCAGCTGCTTTTTTATATTACAGATTCAAGGCATACTGTCTACTTTTTACACAGATATATAAAATGAAAAAAAATACAGAAAAAAAATGGAACTTCTTATTTTATAATACCATTCAACTAATGGAGTGTCTTAGAACATCACAAACTCAGTTTATGGCTTACAGTGATCTTGTGATTGTCATTGTAATTATTATTAGTGGACTGGCAAATGGCTAAGTAAAAATAGTTGAAATTTTAAATATTAAAGAGGAAGAGGCAGGCATAAGGTGAGTGCCTTCCTCATCTCAATGTGGTCACCTCAGAAGCCTCTTCTAGAATTCCTGCAGACCTAATTCACCCCTAATTCACATACACCCTCTCTGGGTTGTGACAGAAATACAGAAAAGCAGACTGTAATTACCCAGATATGATCAACAGGTATGTCTTATGTAAATACACCCACACAAGAAATTTACATGTACAAAAAAAAATATTCTACTCCTAGTTTGAGACCTCTGTTGTCTCAAATAATGATTTCACTGATGATGCCACTACCCACAGGTAGGAGTACAGGCCAGCCTGTGTATCACCCACTTTTAAGCTTAGAATGTCCAGCCTTTTGCCTGAGCAGGGGATGTTTGTCACAGGCACTTGCACCTCAGATTAGAATATTGGTAATGATGGCTTCCACTGAAGAAATGGTCCAACACACTGCCCTGCACAACAATCCACAAAGTGATCCATCCGGTATTAGTGAGCTACTGGGATGAAGAGGAAGACCAGGGGAATGTTCCTCAGCATGCCAGAGGCAATAGAGAGAACCAGTGCCCACAGCAGGGCCAGTGCTGCACCATCTCCATGTGCAGGGGGAAGGCTGCTCCTGGCCACGTGCCTGGGACAGGCACCACGGAGAAGCTGCAGTCTCACTGATCCCCTGGGCAGGATGCTGGCAGGGGAGATGAAGGGCCCTGCAGACAGGGGTGTGTGGCCTATTTCAGTGTATTTATAGCAGAGCCTTCCTTCGTTCTGCTCCGTGTCCTTGGCGGATGAGGGGCAATTACCACTGAATGTCAGAGCTAACACTGCTACCCACAGCCATGTAGGAACTGAGAGGGCTGTCAGCCAGGCCAGAAATAACCCGACACCCAGAAGCAGGTAGGGCAGCAAGTGGGGCTGGGGACCTGTTGTGCAACCTGCCCTTTTGCCAAAGGAGGGATGCTCTCACCCCTTCTCCTCTGGTGTTGACATCTGACGCCTCTCCAGCCCCCCACTGCGGGTGCTGCTGTCACTTGAGGTGGCAAAGTCCCTGCAGGCAGCATTTCCCACCTGGAGCCAGCTGGAGCCACCTGAAGGGTGGGTGTCAGGTGTAACCTGGCCAGCTGCCTGGAGCAGCTCAGGCACAGCAGGGCAGTGGGCAGCAGGTCCCCGCAGTGAAGGCACCTGTCCCATGGAGGGATCATCCACGGTCTCCAGGTGGAATCAATCCCGCCTTCCGTTTCTTGCTTGGGGACCTGTGCTGTGCACAGATCATGGATGGAGACTCCATTTTACCAAATCAGAAAAAAAAAAAATAAACTCAACGCAGCAGCGTTTGAGCTGGAGATATTCCAAATATCAGGAACAAATAGAAATCACGGCGCTCTCCTTGTACAAAACATTTGTGTTGCTGTTAATTGAGCGCTGCAAACGCTGTAATGTTCCACTGATTCTTTGTTACTCAGCAACTACTGTGGTGGTTGTGCAGTGAATAGGCTAAGCTGAGTTTTCCTAGCAGAAAAATAATGAAAGAAAATTGAAATCTCAAGTTTTAGAAAGATACTGATGAGTCTGGTGGCACAGCAGGAAGGAAGTAAGGAGCAAATGGAAGTTTGGCAGTCTGGAAAGGTTAAGTTTCAAGCAGAGCTCCTGGAAAGAGGTCAGGGGCTCATCATCCTATTAGGAGATCAAGAGAAGGCAAGTCGTGAAGCCAAATGGAATAATTTAAAGGAGGCTAGTGAGAGGGAGAGATGGGGACAGCACAACATAGCACTAGGGCAGAGATCTGCCTGGTTTGGGACAAAGGAGTTTGGTAGGACTATAATTAGTCCTCTATTATAATCCTAATTTTCCCATTAACTGAGCAATTACAGAAGACACCAACACATACTTTGAAGATACATAATTTCAGCTTGAAGTTAAAACTGGTTGAATCTTAGGGGCACTATCTCAAGTTAAAAGGAAAAACAAATTAAAAATGAATGTTTGGCCAAATCCCTGTGGCTCTGCCGGTGCAGGCAGGACAGCTGATCTCCACTGCTGCCATCAGGTACAGGAGCACTCATGCACAGCCCAGAGCACTGCTCCCTGTGAGCACTGATCCTCCTTGGAGCTGCCTCTCTAGAAATCCATGTGTGCTCATCCATGGGAATAAAGCCTTGCTCTAACTAAGAGAATTATTTCAGTTCCCCCACCTGCTTTAACCTGTTTTCCATCTTCCTCAAATTCTCCTTAGCATTTTTTTTCCCATCTGTTTTTTTGTGCTTCTATTTTGCACTTCCCCCTATTCCCTTTATTGGCTGCTGTCAAAGATAAGGTGGACCAGGTTCATTGTTAGGCTGATGTGATATAGCCCTTTTTAATGTTCTTCCTCGGATAACAGCTTGCTAAAATTAAATCATTTAGTAAAAGGACAAATTAAATCATCAGCTGGGGTTCTTTTTTCTGTGGCTAACATAAAAGGATGTCTGTTGCATTTCATTTGAATTAAGGATATAATCATATGCACATTGCTGAAACTCTTATGTTTCATAAAGTGGTCTGATTATTTTCTGCATATTTTTCTTTGTGTGTGGAGTCTTTTTCTTTCTATTAAATTGCATATCCATGGAGGATTTGGGGGCACTCAGCCAGTCAATCCAATTTGGAGTTGGATGATGGTGGTAGTGGACTAAGTCCCTTATCTGTTCCCTTCAGCTGTTTTACTCTTCTGCTATTGATGGAAATATAAAATTAAAAGTGGAATCAACTTATAGGAAGCAAGAGCCCAGCGAGAGACTCAGGAGGGAAAAGTTGAGGAGGGAGATTCTGACTAATCTCTCTAACAGCTGGGGTAATGTGCTGACAGATTTGATTTTAAATACACATGCAGTAGATTGGGTATTTCACAAATATTGCCATTTCATTTATCTTAGTGGGTATCAAAGCAAGTACAGGAAGGAAATTGGAATCAGATCGGTAATGGCTTGGGGTTTTTTGAGGAATGTGATTTATGGAATTCTGGTTTCCCATGTGATATGTACATTATGGGAAATTATAAAGCTTGAGGAATGAACACGAGGCCTGACAGTGGATTAGCCATTTCTACAGGACAATGGCAGAACCATACAGAGGAACTAGCTGCTGTTTATACTTGATTCTGTGCCTGCTTCATGTTATGTACAGGCTACAATGAAAAAGAAGCTCAAGCACTTGAAGTCGGTGGTTGCAATGGTGCAAAGTTTGATGTAAACAAGAATTAGAATCTGATGGACCAGACTGCCTGGTGTGTCTGTGGGATTCATAGTTCTCTTTGTACCTTTCGATTTCAGACCAGAGAGGGCCTTGCATTTCTTCTACATTAGTATGTCTCAGTTGGTTAAATGCTGACAGCTTCCTACACCCCTCCATGACCCATATTGCTGGAGCTGCACAGGAGTTGAGTGATGCTGCTTTCTTTATCTTTATACAAACCTCTCTGCTGTGCTTCTGTTTTGGGCTGCCATTTGGCAATGCATGCTGACAAACAAAATCTTTTATGTAAGGGGTTCTCCCCAGGGAGGATCCTCTGCCTCTTGTATCACAGTGACGTGACAAAGAAAACCTCACGGTCAGCATCATACCCAATCAGCAGGCTGGTCCTTCTGCAGTGAGGGCAGGAAAGGGACAATCCTTTGTGCCCAAGGGACAGATAGGCACATCTTCCTTCTCTTGAATAAGGGTTTCTTGCCATAGCCAGTACAGAGGAATGATGGGATAACCCCCACCTCCTTGTAGGATTCATGTTCTTCAGATCACTTCCCTCTTGTCCACGGGGCTGACCCCCACCCAGGGCTGGATTCGGTGTGAAGTGGGGAACATGCAGAGCTTTGGAAGGAGGAGGCCTCTGTTTGTGAGACAAGTAGTGGGAGAAAAGCTGAAAGGCTGCAAAGGAGTCAGGAGGGGAAGGTGAAGGATCAAGGGAGTTTGCATCAAGGAGTAGTGAAGAGTAGCAAGGGAAAGCAACATAAGGAAGAGGGAAGCAGAATCTCTGTACTTATACAAGAATGTTCAAAAATGCTGACACAGATGAAAGGAAAATGTAGCAAAGGGAAAGAGAGGACAAAAGCAGAGTGAAGGTGTTTTTCAATTCAGGAAATGTAATACTGAATGAAACAAAATAATACATTGCTGGTGTGAGTGTGATTGATTTGGCCGATGTCTGTTTGCTCCCTCCTATTGGGCAGCTCAATGTGTTGCTGAGGAGAAGGATACATAAATCTCATGTAGGTGAGGTGTGTTGATGAAAAAAGCTTGGCATGTTGTGGACTTGCCTCCCCACTTGACTGATGCTGATGTCTCAGACCACAGACATTGCTTTTTGGATCTTGTACAAATTCTCAGTGGCGCTGCAAGGGGCCATTCCTCCCCACTCCTGTCCTTGTGTAGGCACAGGCACCTCTGAATCAAGATGCTGATGCTGAAAGCTAATTGTCCCGGTGTGGATTAATGCTTGTGGCTGTCTGAAAGCTGCTGTAAGCGCAGGAGAGGTGACGAGAACGGGCAGCTGGGGGTGGTGCCAGAAAGAACCTTCCTGTACAGCAGTGACACAGATTTATGCTGGATTACAGTGCTCATCTCATCACCAATTGGCAGGACATGAGTCTCCATGCACATTAGAGGCCTCTCCTGTCTTGATTCTCTGGTGCATAGCAATGTGGGAGTTCTTGTTTACTTATCAGAAACAAAGCTGAAAAGAGTAGGGGAAGCTCAAGGCAGCCTCTGTTTCTGCAACCTGTCAATCTGGCCCCACTCACAGTTATAATCTCCTACGTTTTTCTTGGCTCCTACCCCTCATTTCTCAATGGAGCTTGCAAGGCTCCTCATTTTTGATGCTCCTGCATGGCACTGCAGTACGTGGAGGAGGCTTTGGTCAAACCCACTAGAACTCCATGTAAATTTTGTCCCAGTACCTACAGCAAAGGCAGGTTTGACAGGTCTCTTGGTCTTTCAAATACACATTCAGGGCTCACCTGAGCTACTTGCAGAATAGAAGAGCAAAGCCCATCTATCAGGGTATTTATAGATCCTTCATTGCTCAGGGAGATTTCCTCACTAGTTGTCTCTTGCTAAACAAGGATAGCACTTTCTGTCTTTTCTTACATTTCTTAAAGGAGAAAAGCTACTTGGGGGTCTCCCTTCTTGGTAAGAGACCTTTCTCAGTGAGTCACACTTAGATTAGCTCCCTAGCCCGGTTCACAGAACACTGCCCACCCTTTCAGGGACAAAACTTCACTACCCACTTTGTGTAAGTATTTTCTCTTCATGTGAAGAGATTGCCACATGGTGGCAATTTACCTCCACTTTACAGCTGTATATACAAGTGCCTAAGCCAGTCTGGATTCTTTTCCAAACATGTTTTCCTTCAGCCCTTCCTTTGCTCTTAGGAAACACTGGTGCTTCAGTGTTGAGACTACTTACTCCTTGTTTGGTTTTGTGGGGGTGTTCGTCCCTCTTGCCTGTTCCCTCCCACTCCACAGTCCTCAGGATGCCATTACTTTTTCCTTCTTGCTTCCAGCCTTCCTATCAAAAGAGGATATTGGGATGGGTTTGGATTTTAGGTAATCCTTGACTTTCTTAAAATGCCGTGTACACGTTTCTTTACAGGCATTAATGGAATGCCCACAGAGACAGCTGAGGGAGCAGGGAACCATGTCAGGACAGGTTCAGAGGGTCGAGGCAGACTGCAAGCCCGTGCTCAGAACAGCTTCCCACGACCCTCTCTCCTCAAGCTGGCCCAGGGAACAAATGAGGAACCCTAACCCAGTCTCTGCTGTAATACCATTGAAACCAGATCATCTCTACGAGAAGTTTACAGTTACTTTTTTAAAAGGCAGCAAACATGATAGGAGTACTCTATAACAATCATACTGTGAGGATGTTAACCCTTTGGTGCTCTGAAATGTGCCCAAGGCAGGGCCTCATTCCCTGCTGTCCCTCACATGCAGCTGCTCAGGGTCCAGCGCTCTCGCCCTCTTGCCTCTCAAAAGAACAAGCATCCCTGAGGATGCTGCTTGCAAGTTGAACTGTAGCATTGAAGGAAAAGTATCTCACTCCACTGCACAAAAGCAGCAAGAAAGAGAGGATTCCTGGCACAGCAGGAAAGCCAAGATGTCCCTGGAGTCATTCCAAAGTCTTGCAGGCCGATGTATTTTTACAGCATCACAGAAACATGAGATCTTATTTTTCAAGAGTCCTGATTATAGGTTAGTGCCTTTTGTGCTTTCTTTGTGCTTTCTTTTAGATATGATTTTAAGAAGTATTGAACTGACCTGTTACTGAAATTTGTCTGTGCCAACCTACCACTTTTTGTTGGCATATATGTTTAAAGCACTATTTTTCTCTGTATTGAATTTCATTCTTAGATGGCTGAAACAGATTTAGAAGTGTGAGTATTTGTTGAGCAATGTTTAGGATCAAGCACCATTTTTTGCCGTTTAACCATCATAACAAACATATACTCAGCAGACATTCTGAATAAAATTCCATTGTATGGAACTGTCCTCAGCTGTGAATCACACTTTTCATGGCAGATTTACTCCTCTGACAGAGAAAATTCAATATGTAGCTGCATTTCTATTACAGATACAGTCTTCTGCTAGCCAACAGATAAGCTTTTTATCAGCGGCCACGCTTCTGTGGTATTCTTCTGGGCTGCTGCCAAACTTTGCTGTCCTTCCTTTCATGAGCAGATCAACATGCAAATATTTGAAAACCCTAAATAATATAATAGCTACTTGAATGCATGCTCAAAAAGCTCCCAAAACCCCCAACCAAAACAACACCAAACAAAATCAATTTCAAAACTCTTACACCTACATAACGTACCTAATGCAATTCTACAAAACCAAGGAGCACAGCTGCCATTTCCAAAGCTCCCTGACCCATGGACCATATAGAACTGCTTTTTCTCTAAGCCACAGTGGAAGTCTACCTTCCTATGCCTCTTTGCCTCTCAAACAGAACCTGCAGTGCCAGCTTCAGCCGGAGCATTGGGAAGACGAGTCTGGGTAAAGGACATGATGAAGAACAAGGGGACAGGAGAGATTACACTGTGCTGTGTTTTTTTGTTATGCATAGGAGCAATGCCGAGGTGTGGGGGGTGTACAGCTGGTTAGAATCCAGCCTAGAATTCAGAGATGGCCAGCAGATGCAGCTGTGCTGTCCACTGTGGTTGCTGAGGGCACCCTCTGCTGATAATTGAGCACCCTGCATTTTTAACGAGGCAGTGAAACTCTTCAGCTCACACTACCACACAAGCTGCTGGCTTTAGCCCAAGCACATTTTATCTTCTCTGCTCTTGTGAACTATTTCTCTGTTCTCCTTCTTGCAATGGAATAAGAATCTGTGGAGATAAGATCCTTTTTCTTCCCTGCTGCCCTTCAGATGAGAGGATGTGTGCTTGGAGTGATGCCCATTAGCAGAGGTGATGTTGGAATACTGGAATCAAAAAATTCCCTGTGGAGAAACAGCAGTGGTAAAAGAAGAAAAATGAATAAAGTGAAGTGATCTTGGTGGACAGCTATTGAAGGAAAAAAATGAAAAAAGAAAGAAAGAAAACTATCAGGAAATAGTGTGAGGGCAATATAAAATATAAAAAAGTACAAGAAAAAGAAGGGGAAGTCAACAAAAATGTCACAACAAGCAGAATGAGAAGGCATAAGCAATAAAGCAAGAGAGGAAAGATTAATCAAATCTCTCCTTACTGCAGGGTTGTACCACAACTTGCCTTATGTGTTTTTTTTTTTTGAATGTAAATCTATAAATAAACCTCATTGGCTTCCCACCCGCCCCACCCCATTGGGGGGGATATAAAAGATGCTAATAAGTTCTTACAAAATAGTTTAAGGGGATGATACTAGTGATACTGAAGTATTAAAATGAAGATCAAAGCTAGGACTGCCAGTATAGGGTCTCTAGGTTGTCCATACACTGCTACAGCTCTAACAGATTAAACATAAAAAGATGAAAAGATTTGAACATAGAAAGATGAAAAATCATTAGGATCAAAGCCATTATAATAATGCCTTGATTACAAAACATAGTAAAGGCCCAATTCTTTCAAGCTCAGACCAAATAGTTCTTTATGAACAGTTCCATTAAAATTAGGGGAATAATCTTGGTGGGATCTGTTGCTCATCAAGAGTCAGGATTTCCAAGGTCCATCTGCTCAAGCTCAGTGACATTTTTCAACTCTTAGAACAGTTTCCATTCTGACCCCTAGTTAGTAGTAAGTGATGTTTTGACTGTTCACTCCCATCAGCAGCAGCGCAGTTATATAGAGAAAAGCTTTTCATAAGGAGAAGAATCTGTCCTGTGCAACCTAAACTATCAGAGCACTGAAAATTGTTAAAGTAGGTGCTACTTCCAGCAGCAGTCTCTGGTGCCATGGGGATAAAGGTTTCTGCATTGAAACTCTACAATTCCTTGGCAACAAGAGCTGTTCTGGGACCAATAAGACAGGTAAACAAGTGTAGCTCTCCCTGCTCTCAAAGTCATAGCTCTCTTGGGCATTAACATTTCAGACTCACTCAGCAGGTTAAAAAAACCCCTGAATGATGTAAAAGTCACACCACAGAACAGAGAAGAACAGAACACCTTTTTAATCTCCATTTCAAATGCCACCTACTATAGTGATATGCTATCAGGAGAAGTCAGGTTTGGGGAGAGAAGAGAAGTTGAGTTTGAAAGAGAATGTGCTTGTGAGATGGTTTCTTTCTTGCCATTTCGCATGTCAAGTGCCAATGATTCTAGGATTTTACATAAACTGTAGAGTAGGATTGGAAATGGATATGTAAAATCCAGTGTATTAGAACTCTGGAAATTACAAGGCCCAGCTAAAAAGTGGCTATAAAAGGTAGTTGGTCGGTTTGGTGTTCATATCTTCATTTCCACCATTTACTTGTCTGTTCATTTTTTCTCTGATCCCCAAGAACTGCTGCTAGTATTATGCACTTTATGATCACTGTCACCTTCCACACAGGACAGGTAAAGAAAGAAGGCAGAAGTCCATGAAAAAGCTACCATGCCTTCATAATTACTATTGGGATCATGGCTTGAACATAGACTTGAAACTTGTGACTTGGATTCCCCTATAGGTCTGCAAGAAATCTTTAGAGTGCATCCACTCCTGCTGCTGGCAGATGGTAGAGCAGAGAACAGCTACTATGAAGACAACAGTAGTTCACCCACGGGTTTTTCTTACTCTGTAGTAGCATAAGGTAGCTGTGCAATCAGTGGCATTTCAGAACACTTCTTGCAGTGCTGAGGTTTCTGGCTGGGGGTAGCCCAAACATACACATCAGTCTGGAAACTCTCAGTCTCAGCACAGAGGTCACATGAAAGAAGAAGATACCTAGCCAGATGACAGGCGGGTTTATGTGGGTCACGGCTGTTTCTACTACGTGCCAGAGGCCAAACTCGCTGCTTTTCACCCTGAAATGGGGAACTACAAAGCTTTAAACCCCTCGGGGATTTTCCCCCCTCAGCTTGTCATGAGAGGGGCTGGGCAAGATGCAAAAAGGAACTGCAGAGAGGAAAGACTGAAAAAAATTGAAGCTTTAATATATTCCTGCTCTCTGACCCCATTCCTCCTTTTCTGTGCATCAACAGTTCTAACAATCTGGCAAAAGCAAACCCTGAAACTAGAAAACCCTTTCCTAACCAGTGTCACAAAACCCCTTGTCATTTACTGAGAAACACTATGATGTTTCAACACATTATCTCTTCTTCCATTTTCTTTTTTTCTTTCTTTTCATTCGATACCACTTAGTTCCTAATTTTTTAAATAGCTGTTCTGAAAAGACCAGTTTGCATTTTAAAACAAACAAAAAATTAGAATCTGCTTATAGAATTGAGCTTAATATGGTAGTGGCTGCTAAACAAGATTGACGAATACCAATAATAAAAATTAGTGAAATCACTCTTACATATCATCTCTTCACTATGAAATAAACCACTGCTGCATCCACGCTAAGCATATGTAAACAAAACAGATGGGGGATTTCCCAGTGATGGTTTCTTTCTTCTAAGGATGGTTATTTTCAGTTCATAAACTCTCAGCTGTCATCCCTGATTTATCTTCGCAGCAGATTCCCGTTGGGGTCACAGGGCTGGGAGCTGGGGCGATGTGGCACGTCCCCCGGTCGCTGCGCTCTGCCGCCCCTGCCAGCCACAGTGCTCGTAGCTGGGCTTCGTGCTTCCCTTTTAACCCCTTTCTCATCCCTCCCTCTGCCAGTGCCTGACATTTTGCGTATCTTGGTTGTGCTCCAGCACGGTGAGAGCTGTGTGAAGGAGAGGTACGAGCTTAGTTTGTTGGTGAGCATCCTCCTTTAATTCGGGGACGGGAGAGTGGGCTACTAGAGATAACGAAACCCCGCCTGCGTACAATCTGCTACCCAAACAATGGCTTTATTTAAACATATGAGGACATCGCTGTGTAGAGATCCTTTAAAAAATATTTTAGCCTTTCCCAGCCGTAGAGAGAGCGACCACTTTATTTGCTGGAAAGGGCTCTTCCCGCCCCTTCCTACTCCTGCCCTGCCTCCGCCCCCCGCCCGCCTCCCTTGCCCATATATTATTACTCTATGCCACCAACGTTAAAACAGTCCCACCGCGCTGCCCGCCC